>PKML01029451.1:223226-244684 GCA_002933935.1 Eutrema yunnanense | reverse complement strand
CGACCCATCCTGATTACCAGCCAGCCTCTTGCGCTCGAAGTCTGCGCTCTTGGTGCTACTACTAGAGGCAAAGTTCTCAATCAACACAACAGCATCCTCAGGATATTTGGTGTTGAAGTTAGCATTGCTGGAAGAGTCCAGACCCATCTGATATCTCCAATCTACTCCTCTGTAGAAAGTGCCCAGCAGCTGTACATCTGAGTATCCATGATGTGGACAATCCCTCTGGTACGATTTGAATCTTGTCCAAGCAGCCTTGAACGCCTCAGTAGGTCCTTGAGAAAAAGTAGAGATCTTATTCCTCAGATCTTCAGATCGTCCATCATCGTAGAAATTAATCAGGAAGGCTCTCTTAGTGTCCTCCCAATTGGTCAGCAATCCAGCAGGTAGCTGCCTTAGCCAGTAAGTAGCTTCTCCACCTAGAGAGTAGGGGAAAAGCTTGCAAAAGAGGTAGTCGTAGGACACTCCATTGCTCTTGATGCTAGTGACCAAGTCCTCGAACTTCTCTACATGGTCCATTGGATGTTCATGAGGAAGACCATGGAAGAGATGCTGTCCTACTAGAGTGTAGTAAGCAGGTTTCAGCTCGAAGTCATTCCTTACATAAGCAGGAGGACGAATCGCTGACCGATTGGCGAAAAACTGCTCTGGCCTATTGTACTCACCAATCGTTCTTCCGCGATTAACCACAGCATCGCCAACGTCGGCGCGCCCAGCTGGCGCGACAATCTCAATAATAGCAGCAGGGGCAACGATATTTCCAGCCTCATCAAGTCGCTGCCCTCTCTCATTACACACGTGACCCTCTTGGTCTCTCAGAATCCCAGCTTCATCAGCTCTTAAAACCACAGGGTTGTTCATCCCTGATGTTTGCTTGGACTTTCTGTTTGTGCGTTCCACAAGCGCTAGCTGTTCCAGTGACAGTTCAACTAGCTGTGTGCTCTTGTTGCTCCTGGTTTCACGAACAGGCATACACCTGCAAACAAAACACTAAGATCAAGAACGTAAGTAACCAGAAAAATACGTTGAGTATCGATCGATACCAAGTGGTGTCGATCGATACCAACAAAGAAATCGCCGGAGTATCGACCGATACTAGTGAGTATCGATCGATACCGACGAACTTAGACGAAATTCTAAACTAAAATCTAATGGCGAAATTGAGTCCCCGGCAACGGCGCCAAAATTGATATGCTCAATTTAATACCCTAAAGTACTAAAGCAGTTGTTATAGTATAGCTAGGGGTCGAACCACAGAAGACTCACAGAGATCACACAATAGATTATGAAGTGTCGAATTACGCTAAGCCAAACGAATGTAATTAAAAACAGTGCAGAAATTAAACAGTTGTAAATCAATCAGGGAAATATAGGCTCAGGGTTTTTCTCAGGAAATCAATGAATGCAGATAAACTAACTAACAGGATTCAGATTTAGCGCAGTTCTTGAACTCAAATCACTAAAATATAGCTAACCAACTCTCGTTGCGAAAACTATCTAAATCTAAATCCTAGGAATTCCAAATCTCTTTGCGAATCCTAAATTCTAAATCAGCTTTAATATCAGGTTTGATATGTTCACAAATCAATTAAACCAAATCTCTTTGCGAATAATCAATTTGCTCACCTAGGTTCTATCAGGTAATTAATCGCACTCTCGTGCCTAATCAATTATCCTAAGATCTAAGTTCCAGATTTATCAACCTAGAATTAGCTATGAACACAACCTAAGGTGAAGAACTATAATTCAGATGGTGAATCCTAATAAGATAATTAACCTAGCATTCAAAGAAATCCTTTATGAGAAAACCCTAAACCTAAGGTGGATCTACTCAGACATGGCAATTGAATCAAAAGACATGTTTGAATAAATCATCAATAGAATAATAAAAAAGGTTCTTGAGATCTGATCTCGGACGAAGGGAAATCAGACTTGTCTCAAAACCAGAGTATAGAAAATAAAGCTTAAAAAGGCATAGCCTAAACAGATGGCTTAAAACTCCTATTTATAACCTAAAACACGACTTGGGGTCTTCTTGTAATTATCAGAGACTTCTGGGCACTTTTTGCAATTCTTCAAACTTCATTAAGTCGCGACTTTGAAATCTGCTTCGATGGGTATCGATCGATACCAGGGGGTATCGATCGATACTTGACGTGAATTCGGGTACTTTAGCCAACAGACTTCAGTTTCGCTCCAGAATGCTCCATAAACTCCAAGAATACTCCAAATGTGCTAAAACCTGCAAAAGACTCTAAAAGACTCCAAAATACTATAAAAGACTCTATAAAAGGACTTATATCATGGCTCAAACAGGGTAAAAACCATGATATATCACAAACCGATGGACAAACCGAGGTTGTCAATAGGACTCTAGGGACCCTTTTGCGAATCGTAGTTAAAAAGAGCCTTAAGTCGTGGGAGGATTGCTTGCCTCATGTAGAGTTTGCTTAATTATAACCATGCCGTGCATTCTACTACTTCGTTTTCTCTTTTTCAGCTCGTTTATGGTTTTAATCCACTTACACCTCTTGATCTAACCCCTTTACCTTTAAGTGAGCGTGTAAGCATGGACAGAAAGAAAAAGGCCGAGCTGGTCAAACAGATGCATGAAAAGGCGAAGCAAAACATCGAGCATAAAACTGAGCAATACCGCAAGCATGCCAACAAAGGTCGGAGCAAGAAGACATTTGAACCCGGCGACCTTGTTTGGATTGACTTGAGAAAAGAGCGGTTCCCGGAAGAAAGAAAGTCTAAACTCTTACCGAGAGTTGATGGACCGTTCATCGTTTTGGATAAGACATGGTAAGGATTATGTTGTTACTATATAAAAAGATTTTGACATGGTTTAGGTTTTGAGATGAACATGATAAGAATAAGCATACAAGAAGTGTAAATCTTACATATATAACCCATTGTTGATGTAAGACTTAAAATTACTAAATATTGAAATAAAATTATTAATTAAACCTTGAAACACAGATTTGAGGTGTGGCTGATTTACAACTGACCAATTTGAGGTGTGGCTGATTTACGAACCATATTAAACACCGTAATGGCTGATTTATAAACCATACCAGACACTGTTGTGGCTGATTTACGAGAAAAACATAGGGATGCACGCGGTGTCTCGAGATTACAAAAAGTTTAGGTGGGGAACCTCAATTTCGTCGATATTAACACCCAAATTGAATTCTAATTCAAATCGTTTGAAAATTCAAATTTTTTTGTTTTTTTTGTCGTTCGTTTTATAAAATTCACATTTTTCATCTTTTTGGTTTCCAACACATTCATACAACTTCATGGCCGATTTATTATCTATTATGGCCGACTTATCAAACAAATATTTTTGAATTTATGGGATTACGAGTTTTACATTAAATTAGGGGATTTGTTTTGTTATCTATGATAACATAGTTACTACAAAACAAGTAATGTAGGGTTTAGGGTTTAAGTCTAATATAGTTAGTCATATAGATAAGACATGGTAAGGATTATGTTGTTACTATATATAAAGATTTTGACATGGTTTAGGTTTTGAGATGAACATGATAAGAATAAACATACAAGACGTGTAAATCTTACAATTATAACCCATTGTTGATGTAAGACTTAAAATTACTAAATATTGAAATAAAATTATTAATTAAACCTTGAAACACAGATTTGAGGTGTGGCTGATTTACAACTGACCAATTTGAGGTGTGGCTGATTTACGAACCATATTAAACACCGTAATGGCTGATTTATAAACCATACCAGACACTGTTGTGGCTGATTTACGAGAGAAACATAATATTGCACACCGTTAAGTTTACACCGTCGTTTATGGCCGATTTGTCATCTACCAATCACCGTTAAGTTTTACAAGTTTTCGCATTATGCCCACCCTGATTACAACGAGAACAAGTGTGTTGTTTTCTGGGGGCGTTTCTTCTCACTTGCCTTTTCCAAACATGATTTAAATCTTGAGTTCTTAGGTCTTCCAGGTTGTTGACGAACAACTGGGGCATGCACACTTGTTCAGCTACATGTTCTGGAATACGGAGCGCCGAATCTACATGCATAACTGAACCAGCATATGCGTTAACCAAATAATCCCGGTAATAGTATGGGTTACACAATGAGATACGAGAAACATTCCTCGTTTCGGCAGCTGCGATTGCATGTACGCAGGGTAATTTCTCGATGTCGAAACGATGGCAAGTGCATCTTCTCGCATCCAAATTCACAACATGCAACGATGATCCGCATGTAACTTGTACATGATAAGAATCAATCATTTGTACCGCCGCAAGTTTGGCACCACTCACATGTTATCAAGAATTTTTTTATTAAATCTCGGCTGGTACAAATGATAAGAATCAATCATCTATGTAACGTAATTACCTCCAACAATTTTTCAACACCATGGGTAAGCGTTGTTTTCATCGTCCTTACATCTTCTCGCCGCTCAGCAAACCATCTCATCATCATTGACCTTATCGATTCTAAGAGTCGAACAATTGGGAAACTTCTAGCATGTGAAAGAACTTTGTTCATTGATTCCGCTATATTTGTTGTCGTCAAATTATATCTATCGCCCATGAAATGAACACGTGACCACATTCTAACATCCGCTCTTTGGAGGTAGCCATGAAGTTCAGGATTACACGCTTCAATCTCATCGAAGATCTCATCAAATTCAGCTCTTCTATAACACTTTGCAACTTTCTTCACCATATGGAACAAACTTCCACCTTTGAACCGTACCAAAATGTTCTTATATAAATGGTACGTGCAAATTCCACGAGCCGCCAACGGATACACATTCTCAATTGCTTTCCCAATTGACTTATGGCTATCCGAGATGATCGCAAGACCCTTATCGTCAGGAATAACAATTTTAAGTTGCGTACAAAACCATTGCCAAGAATCATCATTTTCAGTGTCAACCACACCGAACGCTATTGGGAAAATCTGAAAATTACCATCCTGAGTTGTTGCTGTAAGTAGCGTCCCTTTGTATTTTCCATGGAGAAATGTACCATCGACAACGACTACTTAACGCATAAAAGCAAATCCATTCAAGGTCGCACCAAATGCAATGAACAAATACTTGAATCTTCCGCAATCATCAATATGAAGACGCGTAACTGTACCCGGATTTGCCCTTTTTATCATGTGAAGGTACGAAGGTAAATCTTCAAACCCCTTCTCTGGAGTCCCCAAATCGATCTGTCTTGCAAATCTTAACGTCCTATGGCTCTTCCAGTAATCCATCTATAATCATAAAAAAAAATCAGTTATAAGTCGGCCGCATCGTATATATAAGTCAGCCGCATCGTACATTTAAGTCAGCCGCATCGTACATATAAGTCAGCCGCATCGTACATATAAGTCAGCCGCATCGTACATTTAAGTCAGCCGCTTCGTACTAATAAATCAGCCGCTTCGTACTAATAAATCAGCTGAAATTGAATGTTTTACCTTGATACCAAAATTCTTATTGATAGCTACTCCGACATGTCTAGGTAGAACTGACGGATCAATGTCGCCGAGAATATCCCTGTATAAGAGTCCCAAAATATCCGGTGTTGCTTGTCGGGATCGATTAGAACGCTCAGTTACAGAACATATGTGTTCTGAATCGTAGATACGAACACAGAATTCTGGGATTTTCCTTTTGTAGAAGCACGAACTCTTCAGCTACATCCATTTACCCAACACCGAACAATGAGCGTTTCCGCATTCGATATTGGTACATCAAAATCAAATCGATCCCTCAGTGTAAGAAGTTTCAGTCGTATCTCCAGATCTTTTTTTGTCTTGTATCGCTGGCCTACAACGATATTTAGAGACTCCATCTCAAACTTGAGAAACTCACCAGCTCCTTTCGATTCGTTCATCGCAATATTCTGAGGTCTCTTCTTAGGAGGCAACGTCGGTGAATCTTCATCTTCTTTTCGAGGCTTCCCATATAAACTAAAGTTATCATCATCGGATGATGCACCATCCGGGTCGTCAATCATATCAAATCTACTGTCAAATTCGCCATCTTCTTCATTTTCAACTTCGTCTTTGTCCTCGCATATATCCATAGATTTTCCTCGATTACACACATCTTCTTCATCTTCAACTTTGTCTTTGTAAACACCATCATCTTCATAACTCCCAATGTATTCTTCTTTAACTTCCTCTTTTGAGACATGACTGAATGACCGTTTCATCTTGTCCACCGCTTTGTCCTTCTGAATAACTTCGCAATCCTCATTCTCTATAACTTCTACACAAAGACGTAGCTGATCGCTTTTCCTTAGCGTTTAAAAACCTAGAAATTGTCGAGAATTACAGACATAAACCGGTGGAGTATCATGCGACATTTTTTTCAAAATCTTGTTGGAGAACATGTAGCTCAGCTGAATCTTACAGCTTTGCGACTCCAACCCATAATCCTCCATTATCATATCCACAAGATTGTTGTAGGTTGTCTCTTCGTTAACTTGTAGAACTCTACACCCTCTCTTGTCGGCGTTGAATACATATCGATTTTTGAGAACCCATGTACCGCAAACAATTATTATCGAATACATCCTCTCCGAAATTTAGTTTTGGTATAAAGCTCAAAGAAAAGATGAAGAATGGAGAAGATGAAGAACAACGACGAAGAAAAGGGCTGACGGTGGCTAAACCTAATAATGTGTACCTAATAACGTGTTTAGAGCTTGATGTAATCTTTATTTTGCTGACATGGAAACATGCCATCAAACGAACTTATAAATAAGCCATATAAAATCAGCCATCAAACAAAACTATAAGTCAGTCGCCACTAAAATACTATTTAAGTAATTAATAAAGTTTAATCAGCCATTGAAACACATAAATCTGGTAGAAAACATAAGTCAGCCGCTACATCATATAAGTCAGTCGTCACTAGCATACTATTACAGTAATTAATCTTTCGCTAATTAGTCTGCCGTAATAAGGCCGACATTTAAGTAAATCGGTCTTATTACGGCTGATTTAACGTAAGTCAGCCACAATTAACCCGCATAAGTATGCCGTTGCAAAATAAATCAGCCAAATAAGTCAGCCGGATTAACGATAAATCAGGCGGGCAACAATAAGTCGGCCATGTCATTGCAATACGTCAGCCAAAGTTTTCATAAATCGGTCTTCAGAATATAAATCAGCTGTGTCGTGTACTCCTAAGTCAGCCAGAAATTCATAAATCGGTCGAGATTCTTATAAGTCTGCCGTGACATTTGGCTGACTTATGAATATAAATCAGCCGACAAACTAATAAGTCGGCCGTTCTTTTAAATCAGCCGCTCGTCCTGTAAGTCTGCCGTCACTACAGCGAGAAATTTCTGCGGCAGATTTTCATAATACACGTAGGCAGTTTTTATGCCACGTAGGCGCCGCACATGTTTTTTCGCTGATGTGGAAAAAAATTTAATGGCATTCCTATAATTACGTTTTTGTTATCTCATGCTTAGAAGGGCATCATGGGTATGAAAAACATTTCAGTAATAAAAAATAGTTGTTTACTAGTCTAGTCATTTTACCTAATTTCTATGCTATTTAAGTAACTCTCCCAATATAAAACCCAAAAACATGTGCTCTATCTTAGGAAGTTTCATGTATTCTTAGTGCATTGATCTTAACCTCTTTGGTTCGATACCTCTTATACTACCTACTATTTAGAGTAATTGATATGAGCTTAACACAAATTCTATTTATCAATTTGGCGCCGTTGCCGGAGAGGTTTAGCATTGATCATTAGGATTTTGATTCTTCTTGAGACTACAGCTTTTTATTTTCTTTTGTTGCTTATCTTTTCACTTTTCTTGTGATTTTCATGAAGGGAGTGACAATGAGAAAGAAACCGTCAAGCTAGTGACGTTAAATGCGCCCTTGGGGACCTCCCCAAGCCTATCCATTGTCGAGCTTGAGACACAAAACAAGCAATCAATAATGGTCTCTTGGGTCCAAGGTCGTGGTATGTGATGAAAAGAGGGCTTGAGCCACAACGTATCACACTCCTCTCCTCCTCGATTCAATTCCAAGGTATGATTCTCACTCCACTCCTCCTCGATTCAATTCCAAGGTATGATTCTCACTCCACTTCATTGTATATACATTCTTGCATTATGTTTGCTCTCTCTTTGACTTTTGTTGCACCGAGACGGTGCAATTCAAGTTTGGGGGAGGGGTTTGTGTCATTTGACCTTGTGTTTTTTTTTCTTATTTTTCTCTTTGCATACTTGAGTCTCATGCATATCATGCATCCACAAAAATTTGAAAATTTTGAACATAAAAAGAAGCATCTAGTTGCATCTCATGTTAAGATTGAGTCTATAGTTGCATATAGGTTGCATTTGCATTTGCATTGAGAGCAATGATGTGATTTCCATGTGTAATATCATTCTAAGAGCTTGGCTCATTGCCATCGTTGTTAGTTGTTTGATGCTTTTGATTGAGTTTAAAATCAAGGATGAACCATATTTTGATCTCATGTTTCATTACTCATGTCTTGGCTAAAGCAAGTTTTGATTTGATTCCAATTCTACCTAAGTGAGAACCTTAATTTTGACACTTAATTATCGTGTTTGTGCATTGCATAGTGAATTCATGGATACCACATACATATTTGGGCTATCTTATTCACTTTACCACCCTCTTGTTAGCCCAAATAGCCAATTCCCATCATTGGAACGGTGTACCACACCTCTAACCTACCCTCCTTTCAAGCCAAATATTTAGTGAGCGTATGTAAGGCCTAATTTTCGAGTAAGCTTGGCAAACAGTGTTGAGTTTTGAGCGACAAAGATAGGTTTGCATGTAGATCTAGCTCGACATCGCGGGCTAGACTAGGCTAAGCTAGCTAGGAAGGGAAGTTTTGGGGTTTGGAATGAACAAAAGTGTTTGATCGATGGAATCATTATGGGAATAGAAATTGAGGTCAAAAGAAGAAAAAGGTGAAGAAGGGGAAATTGTCAAAGAATACATGGTTGGTGTTAAAGTTTGAATTGGCTCTTAACATCAAGGTTGATCTCCAAATGTTCAAAAAAAAGGAAAAGAAGCCAAAATATGGCTAAAGCATCAAAGTGATGAGGATGGAGACAAAACAAAAGAAATCAACAAGAAGAGCTAAAAGAAGTGAGGTGAAAGCACCATACCATGAATCAGAGAAGAAGAAGAAAATTCCCCAAGTGAAAGAAGACGATGAAAACATGTGGAAGAAGAAGGTAAAAAGCCTTATGGAATAAGGGTAGCCTAGGTTGGGGTTTTATGGGTAGAATTGCTACGGGTTGAGACGTTTCTTTCAGGCAATGGGTAGATGTAAATCTATCCTTGTATGCATATATTGCTCTTTACTCTTTGCATTTTGCTAAAGCTTACCTATTCATTGAGAGATCCCTTGCATCGGAATAAGCCCATACGTTTGAGATCATCTTAATCTAAAGACCTTCACCCTAGCCAAATGAATTCACTTGTCTTGCATAAACATGATTCACTTGAACGATTTAATGAATGTCAAAGGATTGGATGAAATGATTACTTGTGTAGGTCGAGGCTTGAGTTTGATTCGTGTAGGGAAGGATATGGCTAGCTCATTTTGAGTAGACTTGTTTGATCGCATCTTGGAGCTAGTAACTTGGCAATTCAATTTGAACTTTTTCGATGATGTTGTGAATTTGAGCTCTCCTTTCAACCTCTCTCCCTTTCTTGTTTCATAATTTGTTGCTTGAGGACAAGCAAGGAAGTAAGTTTGGGGGAGTTGATATTTATATATTTTACATGTTCTAGCATACATTTTACTTAGAGTTTTGTGCCATTTGCATGCATAATCACGGTTTTGTCTTGCATTTAGGTCTCATTTAGAGTTTAGGACATTTGCATTAGATCCTAGTGAGTTCTTGCATATTTTGGAGTCTATTTTAGGTGTTTTGGAGAACATTTGGGGACATGGAGTTGAAACCGTCCGGACATGGACAAGGAGAGGGAAGTGTTCACCCAAAGCTGTGGCTGACCGAGAACCTTCCTGCCTGATTCAGCTTCAATGGTCTTCATAGAAGTTGTAGAAGAGTGAGTTATATGATCAGAAAAGCTGGAATCATGTCATTACAATAGGCAGTTCAGGAGATACGGGTGATTTATTGAAGACATGTCACTGTCGGAAAATGCAGAGGCAGTCCAAAGCAGCTGAAAGATCATGTCGGATGGAAGCCTTCCCGTACCCAGTTTAACCTGAGATCTTGATGAAAGTCATGCGAAATTGAGTTAGCTTTCTAACGCGAGAAGATTCAGCTCATGCTGAGTAATATGTCAGGAGTTATCGCCGATTAAGTGGACAGATATCAACTCTGTCCAATCCAAGATCCGACCCCATTTGCCTCGGGTCGACCCGGTTCGAACACTTTGTGTATTTATGCAAATTTTAAACATTTCTAAACCTAGGCTTTCTTTTCTCTAGAGTTGGGTTTTCTCCAAAACTCTTCTTATGATGATTTTGGATGGATCTTCATCATTCATGCCACTCTAGTGAATGATTCTTCAACCTATCTTTATATTATGTTTATTTAATCCTTGTTCTTTATCTCTATGTCTTTTTTTCTCTTGTGTTCTTCCTTGTTCTTCATGTTTAGGCTTTAGACCCCCTTTTGTTGGATTTTGGATTTTGCTTGATTTTGATGATTTGGTGATTGATTGTTGATGCTTAGGACTAGATAAACATCTATTCTCATGTTAGGAAGGATCTTAATGCTAGGATTGAATTGAAAACTCATTTCTAGAACTTAGACATTTCATGCACACAAGGTGTTCGATGAAATGTCTAGAAAACTTCTAAACATGCTTTTCATATATAAGTGATCGGTGGATGCTGATTTTAGGATGAATTGTTGACTAAAATAGACGTGTGATAAATTATGAACTATCTAAGTGATCGGTGGATGCTGACTTTAGATGATTCGTACAATGATTAGTGTCACGAAAGTGAACTAATCTACTTGAAAGTGTTCCATGTCATAAGAATAAATGTGCATTAAATGTTTATGCATCGTTAGTCAATTGTCTTGATGGTTAGATGATGATGATTTAGGTTGATTCTTGTTAGGTCCTTCACTTAGGTTGACCTTAAAGCTAGTTTTGGATTGAGAGATCAAAGCTAGAGCTTAAGCATTTCACGCTCGATAGGTGTTCGATCAAATGCTTGAACCAAACCTTTTGTGAGCTTTTCATGACTAGCCAATGAGAGTTGATGTCTAGGGTGATTAGTGAACTAAGTGGGATTGTAGATTAATGCTTGTTAATCATCTTATTTCAAACGATGGTTTGTTCTTGATTTGGTTATTAACAAAGTGATTAGTGCCACGAGAGTGGATTAGTCATAATTGTGAATTCCATGTTCTAGGATAGTGTTTAATGCAATCTTTTTCATCATTATTTGATTGTTAATCTTTCATTTGATAGTTCATTCCATGATCCAACACTTATATCTTTGTTTTCTTTCTTTCTTCTATTTTATTTTCTTGATTCAAAAATATAAAACCCAAAAACATGTGCTATAGCTTAGGAAGTTTCATGTATTCTTGGTGCATCGATCTTAACCTCTTTGGTTCAATACCTCTTATACTACCTAGTATTTAAGTAATTGATATGAGCTTAACACAAATTCTATTTATCAGTTAGCCAACGACTTCACTCGTTTTCTTTGGTGGTTACCCAACGAGTCACAACCGATCCTTAGGTGGTTAGCCAATGGATCAACCTGGTTTATCAAGTGCCGTTCATAGCACTCGACACAACCGTTCATTCCCCCGCCTCGTTCCAAATCTTTTCGCAAGTTTGGAGTCAAGGATCTATCCGTTCTTCTACCGATCTCGAGTGTTCAAATCGTAGGGAAAACATATCAAGTGGTATCAGACCACACACTCTTGATTATCGGTAACATCTATCCATTTTCTATCTCTTCATATTCTTCTTCTTTTTCTTTCTATCTTTTGTATTAAACCAAAATAAAAAAATCGTAAAAAAAAAGAAACGAAAAGACAAAGTCATAAAAAAAGAAAAAACGATTTGGTTGTGAAATTCTTCTCTATCTATCTTGTTTCATTACACTTGATTGATCGATTTGGTTGTTGAGACTAGCATCAAGTTTTCGATTTAGTTCCTTAAGAACCGAGGAGAAATTCTAGTGTGTGTGTGAGGACATTTCGAGAGTTGAGTGAAACAAACGAGGGAAACACTTGTGAGGATTTTTACTAACGTGTTTATTTCTTTTTGCGAGGTACAATGTCTGATGATAGTGAAACCGCTACTTCATGGACGAGAAGGGAAAGAGATGCCGCGATGAATCGCAAGGTGGACGACATAAATCAATTGTTAAATGAGAGGAGGGATCGCATGATCGCTCTCGAGGTGAGAACGCCGAGAAGGGAAGAAAGAAATCACGGTGCCAACCACGAAGTTAACCAAGGAGTTAATCGGTACGAAGACCAAAGGTCTGAACAAAGTGTTGGCCAAGGGAGTAATCGTATGCCTAGAAGAAGGAGAGCCCGATCACGGCAAAACGAGCAACACGACAACCCGTTCTACGATCAAGGATACTCATCCGGTGGAAATCAAGCTAGACGTCAACCAGCCCGAGGAAAAAACGATAATGATCTCGGCGGATTGAAACTTTGGATTCCCCCGTTCTACGGGACGAACGATCCCGATGGTTTCCTAGAGTGGGAAAAGAAGATCGATTTGGTCTTTGATTGCCAAAACTTTTCCGAGCAAAATAAGGTCAGGTTAGCCGCTACTAAGTTCCATAATTATGCTATTGATTGGTGGGATCAATTGGTGACTCATAGGAGGCGACATGGAGAGAACCCCGTAGAGACATGGGACGAGATGTCTATGTTGATGAGGAAGCGGTTTGTACCGATCCATTACCTTCGCGAACTACACTAAAAGTTGCGAAGGCTATCACAAGGTAGTAAGGGTGTTGAGGACTACTTCCAGGAGATGGAAAATCTCATGCTCAAAGATGATATAGATGAGCCTGGTGATGCGACGATGGCTAGATTCCTAAGCGGAATGAATCGCGATTTGCAAGACCGAATGGAAATGCAAACTTATGATACCGTGGAGGAGATGTTGCATAAGGCTATCTTAGTGGAGCATCAACTTAAGAGGAAAGGTGTCACACGACAACCTTTTACATCTAAGTCAAACTATTCCAATGGCGAGAAATCAAGCTACCCGGCCCATACCGATTCCTAGCCCAAGCCGGATTTCAAACCGAGTTCATCTGGACATGACTACAAGGGTAAGGCCGAGGCTACTTCTACTGTCCGTAATCGTGACATTGAGTGTTTCAAGTGTAGGGGAAAGGGTCATTATGCCAACAAGTGTCCAAATCAACCTGTCATGATAATGTTGGACAATGGCGAGATCGTGACCGATGATGAAAAGGAATTTGATTTCGCACCTATCAATGATGATGATGATGATGAGCATGCAACTGAGGGAGAGCTACTTGTAGCTAGGCGTGTTATCCTTTCTCAAGAGTAGGTCGTAGAGGATGAGCAACGGGAAAACTTGTTCCATACCTGATGCATTGTGAAAAGCAAGGTATGCAGTCTTATTATCGATGGAGGTAGCTGTACTTATGTTGCTAGCACGACTTTGGTAGAGAAACTGAACTTGGAAATGAGGAAACATCCACGGCCCTATAGCCTTAGGTGGTTGAGTAACCAAAAACAACTCAAGGTTACACAACAAGTTTCAGTACCTTTGTCTATTGGCCGATATGAGGATGAGATCGTATGTGATGTGCTACCTATAGAGGCCGGTCATATCCTACTTGGGAGACCATGGCAATACGATCGGAGAGCCGTTCATGATGGCTACACTAACAAGCATTCCTTTGAGCATAAGGGACGGAAGATCACTTTTGCACCTTTGTCTCTGTACGAGGTGTACCTAGACCAGCTCAAACTTGAGCAAAACCGAGGTAACAACATTGTGATTGATCTCCCAAACACTTTATCTACTAAATCTGAGAGTGAGAGTTTTAGAAAAGCCAAGACAAAGGCCTTTGAGAGTAAACCCGTGAGGAATGAATCTCTTTTTGTGAGACCGAGTGAGATTAAACACGCTCTCATCACTAGGCAACCGTTTGTCTAACTTGTTTTTAAGGATGCTCTCACAAGCATGACTAATCCCGAGCCGGATATTCCGAGCAGTGTATCTTCTCTTTTGCAGGAATATTCTGATGTCTTTCTGGAAGAAAGCCCAAACGGCTTACCACCTATCCGCGGGATCGAGCATCAGATTGATTTTGTTCCCAGAGCCACACTTCCGAACCGGCCCGCTTATCGAACCAATTCGGTTGAGAACAAGGAGCTCCAAAGACAAGTTGGTGAACTTCTGGAGAAGGGTCATATCCGGGAAAGCATGAGTCAATGCGCGGTTCCTGTTTTGCTAGTGCCTAAGAAGGACGACACTTGGCGGATGTGCGTTGATTGCCGAGCCATCAATAATATCATGGTAAAGTATCGCCATCCCATTCCTAGGTTAGATGACATGTTAGCCGAACTGTATGGGTCTAGTGTGTTTTCGAAAATTGATTTGAAAAGTGGTTATCACCAAATCCGGATGAAGGAAGGTGATGAGTGGAAAACCGCTTTCAAAACCAAAAACGGTTTGTACAAGTGGCTTGTTATGCCATTTGGTCTTACTAATGAACCAAGTACTTTCATGCGCTTAATGAATCATGTTATTAGGTCGTTTATAGGTGTCTTTGTTGTTGTGTATTTCGATGACATATTGATTTATAGCAAGACCTTAGACTAACACGTAGACCATTTGCGGAAAGTTCTATACATGCTTAGGAAAGAACATCTTTTTGGTAATTTGAAGAAGTGTTCTTTTTGTTCAGATAACGTGGTCTTTTTAGGTTTTGTGGTGAGTTCATATGGCATATAGGTCGACGAAGAAAAGATCAAGGCGATCCGAGATTGGCCGAGTCCTAAGACGGTTGGAGAAGTCTGTAGCTTCACGGTTTAGCCGGTTTTTACCGACGATTTGTCCGGTACTTCAGCACCATTGCCGCGCCACTAACCGAAGTCATTAAGAAGGACGTGGGCGTCAAGTGGGAACAAGCACAAGAGGATGCTTTCCAACTCCTAAAACACAAGCTTACTCACGCCCCTCTTCTTGTTTTACCCGATTTCTTGAAAACGTTTGAAATTGAATGCGATGCTTCTGATGTAGGTATTGGAGCCGTGTTAATGCAAGAGAAGAAACCGATCGTTTTCTTCAGTGAGAAACTCGGTGGAGCCACTCTCAACTATCCAACCTACGACAAAGAGCTTTATGCCTTAGTCCGTGCACTCTAGGTTTGGCAACACTACCTTTGGCCGAAAGAGTTTGTGATCCACACCGATCATCAATCCCTCAAACATTTGAAGAGCCAACAAAAGCTAAACAAGAGGCATGCTCGGTGGATAGAATTCGTGGAGACATTTCCATACGTGATCCAATACAACCAAGGCAAAGAAAACGTGGTGGCCGATGCTCTATCTCGGAGATACACTTTGATCTCTACTTTAGACGCCAAGATTCTCGGATTTGAAATGATCAAAGGAGCTTACGCA
This sequence comes from Eutrema yunnanense, assembly GCA_002933935.1. Lineage (NCBI taxonomy): Eukaryota > Viridiplantae > Streptophyta > Magnoliopsida > Brassicales > Brassicaceae > Eutrema > Eutrema yunnanense. The sequence goes on along the minus strand of PKML01029451.1, from coordinate 229,052 downwards.
TCTGATTCTGATTTCCATGAAGTATTTCTATCTTGTGAAAAGTTTGCTTCGGGAAAATATTTTAGAAGTGATGGTTTCTTATTTTATGAGAACCGTCTTTGCATTCCTAACTCTTCTTTGCGAGATCTTCTTGTTAGGGAAGCACACAGTGGAGGCTTGATGGGACATTTTGGCGTAGCCAAGACTCTTTCTATTATGCAAGACAATTTCTTTTGGCCGCACATGAAGCATGATGTGGAACGGATTTGCAGCCGATGCACCACATGTAAGTTATCCAAGTCCAAAAGCCAAAGCCAAGGTATGTACACTCCTTTGCCGATTCCTAGTGCACATTGGACCGACATATCGATGGACATTGTGTTAGGTTTGCCTAGGACTAGAAAAGAAAGTTACTCGGTCTTTGTTGTGGTCGATAGGTTTTCTAAAATGGCTCATTTCATACCTTGCCATAAGACCGATGATGCATCTAATATTGTCGACTTGTTCTTTAGGGAGATTGTCCGTTTGCATGGAATGCCTAGGACTATAGTCTCGGATAGGGATACAAAGTTTTTGAGTTATTTTTGGAAGACCCTATAGTCTAAACTAGGAACCAAACTATGTTTTTCTACTACTTGTCATCCGCAAACCGATGGACAAACCGAGGTGGTCAATAGGACTCTAGGGACCCTTTTGCGAACCGTAGTTAAAAAGAACCTTAAGTCGTGGGAGGATTGCTTGCCTCATGTAGAGTTTGCTTATAACCATGTCATGCATTCTACTACTTCGTTTTCTCCTTTTCAGCTCGTTTATGGTTTTAATCAACTTACACCTCTTGATCTAACCCCTTTACCTTTGAGTGAGCGTGTAAGCATGGACGGAAAGAAAAAGGCCGAGCTGGTCAAACAGATGCATGAAAAGGCGAAACAAAACATTGAGCGTAAAACTGAGCAATACCGCAAGCATGCCAACAAAGGTCGGAGCAAGAAGACATTTGAACCCGGCGACCTTGTTTGGATTTACTTGAGAAAAGAGCGGTTCCCAGAAGAAAGGAAGTCTAAACTCTTACCGAGAGTTGATGAACCGTTCATCGTTTTGGAGAGGATCAACGACAATGCCTACAAGATTGACCTCCAAGGTAAGTATCCGGTGAGTTCTAGTTTTATTATTGCTGATATTAATCCCTTTATTGCAGATGAAACAGATTTGAGGACAAATCATTTTCAAGTGGAGGGGGATGATATGATCATGGACACGCATGCTTTGGATGAGGTTCCGGTGGCAGCTTTGGTCGTTCCCGATGGTCCTATGATGCGGTCCAAGTCTAAGAAACTAGGCGGATCTGTTCGGAGTTTTCTAAATGAAGTTCGGATCAACGAGGATCAGCTTACACACTTCGTCCTAACCTCTTTATCGTTGGAGGATTCTTCTTGAGGTTGGCCGCAAGTGTAAGTTGTTGTAATCTTTTTACTGTGCTCGGTTTTGTCCCAATGGATTTTCCGAGTGGAAGTTTTAACGAGGCAACGGCTTGCACTTACATTTTCGGTCCAATCGCAAGTTGAATTCTGAGGAACTTTTCCAAGGGACTCTTCCGAGGGATTTTCCGAGGGATTTTCCGAGGGACTCTTCCGAGGAACTTTTCCGAGGGACTTTTCCGAGGGACTTTTCCGAGGGATTTTCCGAGGGATTATTTTCGAGGGAGTATTTTCGAGGGAGACTAGTCAAAGCAGTCCAAGAGTCATTCAAACATTTTAGTCAAAATTCTTAGTCTTTGTTTTCATTTTCGAGGCCTTGTTTTCCTCACATTCTCTTTCATTTTCGAGAATAGTCTCTTTGACTATTTCTCTTGCTTTTCTATATAAACTCATGTATCTCTTTGAGAATTCATTTATCTTTTATCAAACAAATATTTTAGAGAATTCTCTCTTTTGTTCCTTTGGAACTTTCGAAATCTTTGGTGGTTAGCCAACGACTTCACTCGTTTTCTTTGGTGGTTAGCCAACGAAAATAAATCGGTCTCTAGGTGGTTAGCCTTTAGATCACCCCGATTCTTTGGTGGTTAGCCAACGAGTCACAACCGATCCATAGGTGGTTAGCCAACGGATCAACCTGGTTTATCAAGTGCCGTTCATAGCAATCGACGCAACCGTTCATTCCCCCGCCTCGTTCCAAATCTTTCCGCAAGTTTGGAGTCAAGGATCTATCCGTTCTCCTACCAATCTCGAGTGTGAAAATCTTAGGGAAAACGTATCAAAATGTTAGGCCAAACCTCCATTCGCCACAAGTGCGTTCTCCCAACCCGCGGTCGAACTGCATTCCGCCGTGCCTCCGTCCCCTCCAGCCGCAGCCAGCTCCTGCTGGTCTCTTCTTGGACCTCTTGTGTCCCGAACACCAACCTTCGAGCAAGCCGTCTTCTCCATTGACTCTCAAGCTTCAACAAACCCTCCAAGAAGCTAGGAACCAGACTCCATTGCACCTTGCAACATGGGTCGGAGATGATAATCTTTTTGGAGTCTTAGTTAATTACTCAGGTATACTCATATCATTGTAGTACAAGAGGATCAATCCAAGGAGGCACAAAGAAGAACACACTAGGAATGCAAGAAAAGACTTAAGCTAGAGCAAGTGGTTTTGGCTCTTTATGTTTTCGTTTTAATTTAAGAGAGTAAAATGCAAGAAAGAAAACAAAGATATGAATGTTGGATTATGGATTAAAAATGCAAATGAATGATTAACTATCAAATAATGATGACAAATATTGCATTAAACACTATCCTAGAACATGGGATTCACATATATGACTAATCCATTTCCATGGCACTAATCACTTTGTTAATTATCTAATCAAGAACAAATTTCCATTTGTGATTAAATAATGAACAAGCATTAAGAAACAATTCCAATTAGTTCACTAAACACCCTAAACATCAACTTCCATTGGCTAGGATATTCAAAGCTCACAAAAGTTTTGATTCAAGCATTTCATCGAACACCTCTCGGACGTGAAATGCCTTAGTTCTAAATTTGATCTCTCAATCTAAATCTAGCATTAAGGGCTAACCTATGTGAAGGATCTAAGAAGAATCAACCTAAATCATCATCATCTAACCATCAAGACAATTAACTAATGATGAAAATCCACACAATCAATGCTAATCCTTATGTCTAGAACACTTAATTAAGGTTAATTCACTCCCATGACACTAACCTCTTTGTTAATCTCTTAATCAATATCAAATTCTCATTTGTGATTAAATGACTAACAACCATTAATATCAAGTTCTAATAACCACAATACACCTTAGACATCCATTCTCATGAGCTAAGATATGTAAATCCCTTATTTTGTTTTTTGGGAATTTCATCAAACACTTGGTGTGCATGATTTTCCCTTTGATCTAGATTAACTTTCTCAAGCTTAATCTAGCATTAAGAACACTAAATAAGGTAGAAAAGCAATGATCCATAACATAAGCATCAAAGATCAACCACCAAACCAACAATAATCAAGCATAATCCAAAGACCCAACAAAAGGTTCTATAGACTAAAGAACATGAAGAACAAGAGGGAAAAAAACATAAAGATAAAGAAGATGCATTAAATAAAAGATAAGATTGAAGAATTCTTCACTAGAGTGGCATTAATGATGAAGATCCATCCAAAATCATCATAAGAAGAGTTTGGGATAAAACCCAACTCTAGAAAGAAGAAAACTTAAGTTTAGAAATGTCTAAAATTTGCTTAAATATACAAGAGGTTCTAACCGGGTCGACCCGAGACAAACTGGGTCGGATCTTGGGCAAACTGGGCAGAGTTGATATGTGTCCATTAAATCGGCAATAACTCCTGGAATATTACGGGGAATGAGCTGAAACCACTCCCATTGGCAAGATAACTCAATTTAAAATCTGTCCGAAAAGTTTGAGATTAAACTGGGCACGGGAAGGCTTTCATCCGATATGATATCTCAACTACTTCGGACTGCCTCTGCATTTTCTAACAGTAACATATCTTCAATAAGTCGCCCGTATCTACTGAACCACTGATCGGAATGATATGAATCTACTCGCGTTGGAAAAGCAACCCAATTTCGCATGACCTTTATCAAGAGCTTCCTAGCTAAATCCATCGGGAAGGCTTTCTTCTGACATGATATTTCAGCCACTTCGGATAGCCTCTGTATTTTCCTTTACTCCAAATCGCCTTAGCCCGAACCTCCATTGCTCCAAAGCCATTTCCATCACCTCTAGTGCACTCTTTCTAATCCAAGATCATAATCCAAGTTCCAACAATCCTCCATAAGCTCCAAATATATCTAAAAGACCATGATGCACAATAAGACTCTCTAGGACTTATCTAAAACACAATGGACTCTAAATGTGGATGCAAACGTCATGAAAACAATGGAAATACAAGTGTTGGACACAAAAATCTAACTTAAATGCATGCTAAAATGGGATAAAATATGCAACTATCAAGTCCCCCGAACTTCCCTTTTGCTTTGCTTTTCCGCAAGCAAACAAACATACACAATTAGATGAAGAGGTTGAAGGTGTGAGCTCAAATCCGAGAATATTAACAAAAGAATTTAAATTAAATGTCCGAATTTCTAGCTCTAAGATGCGATCAAACAAGTCTATTCAAAAAGAACTGACCATATCCTTCCCTACACGAATGAAGCTCAAGCCTCAACCTACACAAACACTCATATCATCCAATCATTTGACATTCATTTAATCGTTCAAGTGAATCATGTTTATGCAAGACAAGTGAATTCATTTGGTCATGGTTAAGGCCTTGAGATTAAAATGATCTCAACTGTATGTGGTTACTCCAAAGCAAGGGGTCTCCCCATGAATGAGCACACTTAGCAAAATGGTAAGAGTAAAGAGCAATCTATGCATACAAGGATATATTTATATCTACCCAATGCCTAAAAATGTCTCAATCCCTAGCATTTCTAACCATGAAACCCTAACCTAGGCTACCCTTTTCTCACAAGGCTTTTTACCTTCTTCTTCCACTTCATCTTTTCTCACTTGGGGGATTTCTCCTTCTTCATTGACCTTTGTGGCTTGGTGCTTCCTTATGTTGTTTCCTTAGCTCTTCTTCTCTTTCTTTTTTCTTGGCCTTGTCTCATTTCTCAGCCAAATTTTGGCTTCTTTCGTTTTTCAAAGAACATTCCGAGGCTAAAACCAATGCATGAGAGCTAACTTCATAACCTTGCACCAAACACTTCACAATATTGCATCCCTTTTTTGCCTTTCCATTCACCTTTGGATTCGCTTCTCTTTTCCACCAAAATCTCATCGATCATATATCTTCTTTCATACCAAACCCCAAAACTTCCCTTCCTAGCTAGCCAAGCCTAGTCTAACCCTTGATATTGGGCTAGATCTACATGCAAACCTATCCTTGTTGCCCTAAACTCAGCACTTTTTGCCAAGCTTACTCAAAAAATTAGGCCTCACATCCGCACACTAAAGATTTGGCTTGAAAGGAGGGTAGGTTAAAGGTATGGTTGATATGCTCAATTTAATACCCTAACAGTACTAAAGCAGTAGTTGTAATATAGCTAGGGGTCGAACCACAAAGACTCACGGAGATCACTCAATAGATTATATAGTATCGAATTAAGCTAAGCCAAACATATGTAATTAAAAGCAATGCAGAAATTAAAGGAGTTGTAATTCAATTGAGAGAATATAGGCCCAGGGTTTTTCTCAGGAAATCAATGAATGCAGATAAACTAACTAACATGATTCAGATTTAGCGCAGTTCTTGAACTAAAATCACTAAGCTATAATTAACCAACTCTCGTTGCGAAAATTATCTAAATCTAAATC
>PKML01029451.1:202663-222425 GCA_002933935.1 Eutrema yunnanense | reverse complement strand
ATGTTTTCTGGTCAACTGGTCAGTCTTTGGATTTTTCATTAGTCGATCTAGAACTGATCCTGTGACACTGTGCACTCAAAAACAAAATCAAATCAATAGATTCAAGCACATGATCATTATCTCCAACAAATTTTGACTCAATAAAACGACAATTTTATTTTATTTTATGACTCTAAGAAAAACAAACACAATGTCAGCAGACACCTCCCCCAGACTTGAACAACATTGTCCCCAGTGTTATCTAGCCTCGAGTCAGTGAAATAAAACTAAATAACAGAATAAAATTGGGAAAAACAAGAAGTTACCTTGCTGGAACATTAAGTGTCGATCGACACACAGCCTGGTATCGATCGATACATGCTTAAATATACATGAACCGTTCTCAATCGCAATTGGTGTCGATCGATACCAAGGGGTATCGATCGATGCTATGCGATTTCGGATTTTGCTCCTTGTTTATCTTGACACAAACATAAAACGAACGAAAATAAAAACAAAAACGACTCAAAAACAGACTCACCAGTGGGTTGCCTCCCACCAAGCGCTCGTTTAACGTCAATAGCTTGACTGTAACGCCCTTCAGGCTGGATAAGAGTGCGAGCTCGCATCAAAACAGGCTCCACAACTTGACATTGCTATCTTCAGAGTTCTGCTCAGCATGCTGTCCACAAACTCTTTTCCTTTCTCTTTCAGCTCCGAAGTAAGAAAGATTCTAGCCTTAGATAATGGCTTCGAAGCTCCTTTGCACTTTACCTTGTACTCAATCGAATTCCCATCACTCTTCTGAGGTATCAAAGTGACATGGGGATTCTCGACCTTTTTGCTCTTGGCCTTCTTCTCTGTTGTTGCCTTGGGAATGCTGGATGATTCAGCTGAGACGTCTGCGATAGTAGGCTTATCAGGAGGCTATTCCAAAAGATCAATTGCTAGCGACTCTCCTGTGACAACCTTGATGCTAGAGACACGTGTGGGAACACTCCTAGGGGGAATGGCATCATAATAGACCCCTCCGTCAATGTAAGAGAAAGAGATTCTCTTATTAGGCGTGTCTATGATTACGCAAGCAGTAGCCATAAACGGTCGTCCAAGGAGTATAGGCATACTAGATATTGCACTCATCTCCACAACCTGAAAATCAGTAGGCACCAGACAATCTCTTACTTTGACCAGCAAAGCAGAGATTGTACCATATGGAAGTGAGGTGGAGTCGTTCGCGAATGTTATAGATACCTTTGGTGATCGAATATCAGCCCCTAACCGCTCTGTAATTGCCCTTGAGATGACATTGACACTAGCCCCGGAGTCAACGAGAGACTCTTTGAAATCAACTCCAGAGATAGAGCATGGAACCGCGAATTTCCCTGGATCTTCTCTTTGGGTCAACTGTCTCAGTGGATGTGTACCTCTAGCCTTAATGAAGAGTGCCTTGATCTCTTCCTCAGTTTCTCTGCAGTCTTTGAAGTGACTCAGTAGAGGCCAGTCCTCTAGAGCTTCTTCAAAAGTGTACGAGTGGGGAATCCTTCGTACCCTCTTCTCAAAGCCACGCAGCTACTTTTGAGTGATGGGATCTCTGAGGTGCTTAGGAATAGGATTTGACTCCCTAATCTTATGCGCACGTTTCTCAGTTCGTTCCTTAACTCTCTGTGCCTGATACTCGGTTTCCTGGTCTTCCCAAAATTGGGCGATATTGAATCGTTTTGCTACTACTTGAGGCGCCTCAGTCGAAATCTCATGTGTCTCCTCAGAAATCGCCTCAGTATCGACTGATACCAATGGGGTATCGATCGATACACGGGTTTTTGAAGTATCCCGTTTCAGAATTGTAACCGGCATCGATCGACACTTGGGGGTATCGATCGATGCTCTGGCGATTTCAGGATCCTCATCGATATTTTCTGCACTTAAGGAGATCGCATTGACGTGTGCTCTTGGATTTTCAGTTCTCCCTGGAAGAAAACCTTCCTGCCTCTGCACAGCTGATGCGGTCTGAGCAACCTGATTTTCCAGCTTCCTCTGGGAGAGACTGACAGCTTCAATCTTCCCATTCAGGTGGTCAATTTTCCCATTCAGGTGGTCAATTTTCCCATTCAGGTCAGTGTACAGCGAGTCAAACTTCCCATTGAAATCCACCTGCAACTTCTGCTGTCCTTGAAGAACTTGTTCCATCATGAGTTCCATCTTATTGTCTGTGGACTTTGGAGGAATGGGTTGGTACGAAGAGTTCTCGAAATTTTGAGTGTTGTTGCTGAAGTTCCGGTTGTTGTTGTACCCAAATTGCTGACCCTGAAATCCAGAACCACCAACGTAGTTACAATCTTCAACTTCATCCTCAGCAGCAAAGTGGACCGCTTTCTGATTCTTCCCGATCAGAATGTCCAGCTTCGCTTGAACTTCAGCAATCTGAGACCCATCAATTCCTGCAGCTTGCTTCTTCCTGTCGAAGTCAGCATTCTTGGTGCTATTGCTAGACGCCAAGTTCTCAATCAGCACGACTGCATCATCTGGATATCTGGTGTTGAAATTCCCATTACTCGCAGTATCCAAAGCCATCTGGTATCTCCAATCGATCCCTCTGTAGAATGTGCCAAGCAGCTGAACCTGATTGAACCCATGGTGCGGACAATCCCTTTGATAAGACTTGAAGCGAATCCAAGCTGCCTTGAGTCCTTCTGTTGGCCCTTGAGAAAATTGAGAAATTTTATTCATGAGCTCTTCGGATCTCGTATCATCATAGAAATTGTACAGGAATGCATTTTTCGTGTCATCCCATGTAGTTAGCGAACCAGGAGTTAACTGCTTCAGCCAATAAGCAGCATCTCCACCAAGAGAGTACGGGAAGAGTTTGCAGAAAAGATATTCATTGGGCACTCCATTGTACTTCATCCCAGTGACCAAATCCTCGAACCTCTCGATATGTTCCATGGGATGCTCATGAGGTAGGCCATGGAAAGGGTTCTGACTTACAAGAGCGTAGTACGCAGGCTTCAGCTCGAAGTCATTCCTCTGAAAAGTTGGGATGCGAATCGCAGATCGATTGGAATAGAACTGATCAGACCTAATGTGCTCAGCAAGTGTTCTACCTCGATCAACTGCAGCATTCCCAACGTTGGCGCGCCCAGCTGGCGCGACAACCTCAATAATAGCAGCAGGGACAACGACGTTTCCAGCTTCATCAAGTCGCTGCCCTCTCTCATTGCACACATGACCCTCTTGGTCTCTCAGAATCCCAGCCTCATCAGCTCTTAAAACCACTGGGTTGTTCATCCATGATGTTTGCTTGGTCTTTCTGTTTGTGCGTTCCACAAGCGCTAGCTGTTCCAATGACAGTTCAACTAGCTGAGTGCTCTTGTTGCTTCTGCTTTCACGAACAGGCATACACTTGCAAATAAAACACTAGACAAGGCACGTAAGTAACCAGAAAAATACGTTGCGTATCGATCGATACCAAGTGGTGTCGATCGATACCAACAAAGAAATCGCCGGAGTATCGACCGATACTAGTGGGTATCGATCGATACTGACGGACTTAGTCGAAACTTTACAACTAAAATCTAAAGGCGAAATTGAGTCCCTGGCAACGGCGCCAAAATTGATATGCTCAATTTAATACCCTAACAGTACTAAAGCAGTAGTTGTAATATAGTTAGGGGTCGAACCACAAAGACTCACGGAGATCACTTAATAGATTATATAGTATCGAATCAAGCTAAGCCAAACAGATGTAATTAAAAGCAATGCAGAAATTAAAGGAGTTGTAATTCAATTGAGAGAATATAGGCCCAGGGTTTTTCTCAGGAAATCAATGAATGCAGATAAACTAACTAACATGATTCAGATTTAGCGCAGTTCTTGTACTCAAATCACTAAGCTATAATTAACCAACTCTCGTTGCGAAAATTATCTAAATCTAAATCCTAGGAATTCCAAATCTCTTTGCGAATCCTAAAGTCTAAATAAACTTTAATATCACGTTTGATATGTTCACAAATCAATTAAACCAAATTTCTTTGCGAATAATCAATTTGCTCACCTAGGTTCTATCAGGTAATTAATCGCACTGTCGTGCCTAATCAATTATCCTAAGATCTAAGTTCCAGATTCGTCAACCTAGAATTAGCTTTGAACACAACCTAAGGTGAAGAACTAATTCAGATGGTGAATCCTAACAGATAATTAACCTAGCATTCAAAGAAATCCTTTATGAGAAAACCCTAAACCTAAAGTGGATCTACTTAGATATAGAAAATAAAACAATCAATATGCTTGAATAAATCATCAATAAAATAAGAATAACAAGAGGTTCTTGAGATCTGATCTCGGACGAAGGGAGATTCAGACTTGTCTCTAACCAAAGTATAGAAAATAAAGCTTAGCCTAAACATGTGGCTGTAAAATCCTATTTATAACCTAAAACACGACTTGGGGTCTTCTTGTAATTATTAAAGACTTCTGGGCACTTTTGCAATTCTTCAAGTCTTGGAAAACTCGCGGGTCGTTTCTTGCTGCGATGAGTATCGATCGATACCAGGGGATATTGATCGATGCTTGTCGTGAAATCAGGTACTCAGCAACACGACTTCAGCTTCTGCTCCAAACTGCTCCAGAAAGCTCCGATAATTCCAATAATGCTCCAAACGTGCTAGAACCTGTAAAAGACTCTAAAAGACTACAAAACACTAGAAAGACTCTATAAAAAGGACTTATATCATGGCTTAAATAGAGTAAAAACCATGATATATCAATGGTTAACTGTTCCAATGATGGGAATCAGCTATTTGAGCTAACGAGAGGGTGGCAAAAAGATAAGAAAGCCCAAATATGTGTGTGATATCCATGAACTCACTATGAGATGCATAAACATGATAATTAAAATGTCAAGATTACAGTTCTCACTTAAGTAGGATTGGACTCAATTAGTGACTCGCTTTAGCTAAGACCCGAGTACTGAAACATGAGATCAAAATATGGTTCATCCTTGATTTCAAACTCAATCAAAAGCATCGAACAGCTAAAAACGAGGGCAATGAACCGAGCTCTTAATATGATATTATACATTGAGATTACATCATTGCTCTCAATGCAAATGCAAATGCAAATGCGACCTATATGCAACTATATGTGTTCTTTTTGTGTTCAAAATTTTATGAATTTTTATGCACTTATATGTATGCATGAGACTCAATTATGCAAAAAGTAAAATAAGATCACAAAACACAATGTCAAATGACACAAACCCCTCCCCCAAACTTGAATTGCACCGTCTCGGTGCAACCAAAGTCAAAGAGAGAATAAAAATATGCAAGAATGTATGTACAATGAAGTGGAGTAATAATCATACCTTGCAATTGAATCGAGGAGGAGAGAGTGTGACACGTTGTGGCCTAACCCTCCCTTCAGCACACACCACGACCTTGGACCCAAGAGACCAATCTTAGACCGATCCGACCCAAATTTGCCATCCTTTATTGTTGTGGAGCATGGTCCTCTTATTCATGCTTGTTTTGTGTCGCAAGCTTGACAAGGGATAGGCTTGGTGAGGTCCCCAAAGGCGCGTTTAACGTCACTAGCTTGACGGTTGCTTCCTCATTGTTACTCCCTTCATGAAAATCTCAAGAAAAGTGAAAAGATTAGCAACAAAAGAGAATAAAAAGCTCTAGTCTCAAGAAAAATCTAAATCCTAATGATTATTGCTATTGGCTCTCCGGCAACGGCGCCAAATTGATGATAGACATTTTGGGGTCTTAGTCAATTACTCAGGTCTACTCATATCTTTGTAGTACAAGAGGATCAATCGAAGGAGGCACAAAGAACAACACACTAGGAATGCAAGAATCGACTTAAGCTAGAGCAAGTGGTTTTGGCTTTTTATCTTTTCGTTTTAATTTAAGAAAGTAAAATGCAAGAAAGAAAACAAAGATAGAAATGTTGGATCATGGATTAAACAAGCAAATGAATGATTAACTATCAAATAATGATGACAAATATTACATTGAACACAATCCTAGAACATGGGATTCACAAATATGACTAATCCATTTCCATGGCACTAATCACTTTGTTAATTATCTAATCAAGAACAAATTTCCATTTGTGATTAAATAATGAACAAGCATTAAGAAACAATTTCAATTAGTTCACTAAACACCCTAAACATCAACTTCCGTTGGCTAGGATATTCAAAGCTCACAAAAGTTTTGATTGAAGCATTTCATCGAACACCTCTCGGACGTGAAATGCCTTAGTTCTAGATTTGATCTCTCAATCTAAATCTAGCATTAAGGGCTAACCTATGTGAAGGATCTAACAAGAATCAACCTAAATCATCATCATCTAAACATCAAGACAATTAACTAATGATGCAAATCAACACAATCAATGCTAATCCTTATGTCTAGAACACTTAATTAAGGTTAATTCACTCCCATGACACTAACCTCTTTGTTAATCTCTTAATCAATATCAATATCAAATTCTCATTTGTGATTAAATGACTCACAAGCATTAATATCGAGTTCTAATAACCAAAATACACTTTAGACATCCATTGTGATGAGCTAAGATATGTAAATCCCTTATTTTGTTCTTTGGGAATTTCATCAAACACTTGGTGTGCATGATTTTCCCTTTGATCTAGATTAACTTTATCCAGCTTAATCTAGCATTAAGAACACTAAATAAGGAAGGAAAGCAATGATCCATAACATAAGCATCAAAGATCAACCATCAAACCATCAATAATCAAGCATAATCCAAAAACCCAACAAAAGGTTCTATAGACTAAAGAACATGAAGAACAAGAGGGAAAAAACATAAAGATAAAGAAGATGCATTAAATAAAAGATAAGGTTGAAGAATCCTTCACTAGAGTGGCATTAATGATGAAGATCCATCCAAAATCATCATAAGAAGAGTTAGGGATAAAATCCCACTCTAGAAAGAAGAAAACTTAGGTTTAGAAATGTCTAAAATTCGCTTAAATACACAAGAGGTTCGAACCGGGTCGACCCGAGACAAACTGGGTCGGATCTTGGGCAAATTGGGCAGAGTTGATATGTGTCCACTAAATCGGCAATAACTCCTAGAATATTACGGGGAATGAGCTGAAACCCATCCCATTGGCAAGATACTCAATTTACAATCTGTCCGCAAAGTTTGAGATTAAACTGGGCACGGGAAGGCTTTCATCCGATATGATCTTTCAACTGCTTCGGACTGCCTTTGCATTTTCCAACAGTAACATATCTTCAATAAGTCGCCCGTATCTACTGAACCGCTGATCGGAATGATATGAATCTACTCGCGTTGGAAAGCCAACCCAATTTCGCATGACCTTCATCAAGAGATTCCGAGCTAAATCCATCGGGAAGGCTTTCTTCTGACACGATATTTCAGCCACTTCGGATAGCCTCTGTATTTTCCTTTGCTCCAAATCGCCTTAGCCCGAACCTCCATTGCTCCAAAGCCATTTCCATCACCTCTAGTGCACTCTTTCTCATCCAAGATCATAATCCAAGCTCCAACAATCCTCCATAAGCTCCAAATGTATCTAAAACACCATGATGCACAATAAGACTCTCTAGGACTTATCTAAAACACAATGGACTCTAAATGTGGATGCAAACCTCATGAAAACAATGGAAATACAAGTGTTGCACACAAAAATCTAACTTAAATGCATGCTAAAATGGGATAAAATATGCAACTATCAACTCCCCCGAACTTGCCTTTTGCTTTGCTTGTCCGCAAGCAAACAAACATAGACAATTCGATGAAGAGGTTGAAGGTGGGAGCTCAAATCCGAGAATATTAACAAAAGAATTCAAATTCAATGTCCAAATTTCTAGCTCTAAGATGCGATCAAACAAGTCTATTCAAAAAGAACTGACCATATCCTTCCCTACACGAATCAAGCTCAAGCCTCAACCTACACAAGCACTCATATCATCCAATCATTTGGCATTCATTTAACCGTTCAAGTGAATCATGTTTATGCAAGACAAGTGAATTCATTTGGTCATGGTTAAGGCCTTGAGATTAAAATGATCTCAAATGTATGTGGTTACTCCAAAGCAAGGTGTCTCCCCATGAATGAGCAGGCTTAGCAAAATGGTAAGAGTGAAGAGCAATCTATGCATACAAGGATATATTTATATCTACCAATGCCTAAAAATGTCTCAATCCCTAGCATTTCTAACCATGAAACCCTAACCTAGGCTACCCTTTTCTCACAAGGCTTTTTACCTTATTCTTCCACTTCATCTTTTCTCACTTGGGGGATTTCTCCTTCTTCATTGACCTTTGTGGCTTGGTGCTTCCTTATGTTGTTTCCGTAGCTCTTCTTCTCTTTCTTTTTTCTTTGCCTTGTCTCATTTCTCATCACTTGATGTCTTAGCCAAATTTTGGCTTCTTTCATTTTTCTAAGAACATTCCGAGCCTAAAACCAATGCATGAGAGCTAACTTCATAACCTTGCACCAAACAATTCACAATATTGCATCCCTTTTTTGCCTTTCCATTCACCTTTGGATTCGCTTCTCTTTTCCACCAAAATCTCATCGATCATATATCTTCTTTCATACCAAACCCCAAAACTTCCCTTCCTAGCTAGCCAAGCCTAGTCTAACCCTTGATGTCGCCCTAAACTTAGCACTTTTTGCCAAGCTTACTCGAAAAATTAGGCCTCACATCCGCACACTAAAGATTTGGCTTTAAAGGAGGGTAGGTGAAAGGTATGGTTAACTGTTCCAATGATGGGAATCGGCTATTTGAGCTAACGAGAGGGTGGTAAAAAGGATAAGAAAGCCCAAATATGTGTGTGGTATCCATGAACTCACTATGAGATGCATAAACATGATAATTAAAATGTCAAGATTACGGTTCTCACTTAAGTAGGATTGGACTCAATTAGTGACTCACTTTAGCTAAGACCCGAGTACTGAAACATGAGATCAAAATATGGTTCATCCTTGATTTCAAACTCAATTAAAAGCATCGAACAACTAAAAACGAGGGCAATGAACCGAGCTCTTAAAATGATATTATACATGGAGATTACATCATTGCTCTCAATGCAAATGCAAATGCGACCTATATGCAACTATATGCGTTCTTTTTGTGTTTAACATTTTAAGAATTTTTATGCACTTATATGTATGCATGAGACTCAATTATGCAAAAAGTAAAATAAGATCACAAAACACAATGTCAAATGACACAAACCCCTCCCCCAAACTTGAATTGGACCGTCTCGGTGCAACAAAAGTCAAAGAGAGAGTAAAAATATGCAAGAATGTATGTACAATGAAGTGGAGTGATAATCATACCTTGCGATTGAATCGAGGAGGAGAGACTGTGACACGTTGTGGCCTAACCCTCCTTTCAGCACACACCACGACCTAGTACCCAAGAGACCAATCTTAGACCGATCCGACCCAAATTTGCCATCCTTTATTGTTGAGGAGCGTGGTCCTCTTATTCATGCTTGTTTTGTGTCGCAAGCTTGACAAGGGATAGGCTTGGTGAGGTCCCCAAAGGCGCGTTTAGCGTCACTAGCTTGACGGTTGCTTCCTCATTGTTACTCCCTTCATGAAAATCTCAAGAAAAGTGAAAAGATTAGCAACAAAAGAGAATAAAAAGCTCTAGTCTCAAGAAAAATCTAAATCCTAATGATTATTGCTATTGGCTCTCCGGCAACGGCGCCAAATTGATGATAGACATTTTGGGGTCTTAGTCAATTACTCAGGTCTACTCATATCTTTGTAGTACAAGAGGATCAATCGAAGGAGGCACAAAGAACAACACACTAGGAATGCAAGAATCGACTTAAGCTAGAGCAAGTGGTTTTGGCTTTTTATCTTTTCGTTTTAATTTAAGAAAGTAAAATGCAAGAAAGAAAACAAAGATAGAAATGTTGGATCATGGATTAAACAAGCAAATGAATGATTAACTATCAAATAATGATGACAAATATTACATTGAACACAATCCTAGAACATGGGATTCACAAATATGACTAATCCATTTCCATGGCACTAATCACTTTGTTAATTATCTAATCAAGAACAAATTTTCATTTGTGATTAAATAATGAACAAGCATTAAGAAACAATTCCAATTAGTTCACTAAACACCCTAAACATCAACTTTCGTTGGCTAGGATATTCAAAGCTCACAAAAGTTTTGATTCAAGCATTTCATCGAACACTTCTCGGACGTGAAATGGCTTAGTTCTAGATTTGATCTCTCAATCTAAATCTAGCATTAAGGGCTAACCTATGTGAAGGATCTAACAAGAATCAGCCTAAATCATCATCATCTAACCATCAAGACAATTAACTAATGATGCAGATGCACACAATCAATGCTAATCCTTAGGTCTAGAACACTTAATTAAGGTTAATTCACTCCCATGACACTAACCTATTTGTTAATCTCTTAATCAATATCAAATTTTCATTTGTGATTAAATGACAAACAAGCATTAATATCAAGTTCTAATAACCAAAACACAACTTAGACATCCATTCTCATGAGCTAAGATATGTATATCCCTTATTTTGTTCTTTGGGAATTTCATCAAACACTTCGTGTGCATGATTTTCCCTTTCATCTAGATTAATTTTCTAAAGCTTAATCTAGCATTAAGAACACTAAATAAGGAAGGAAAGCAATGATCCATAACATAAGCATCAAAGATCAACCATCAAACCATCAATAATCAAGCATAATAAAAAAACCCAACAAAAGGTTCTAAAGACTAAAGAACATGAAGAACAAGAGGGAAAAAAACATAAAGATAAAGAAGATGCATTAAATAAAAGATAAGGTTGATGAATCCTTCACTAGAGTGGCATAGGGATGTCAATCGGGCTGGCCCGGCCAGAAACCCGTAAAGCCCGCATATATTTGAGCCCAGCCGAAAAAAAATCGGGCCTATATTCTAAAGCCCGGCCCGACCCGGACAGGGCTCTAGGGCTTTTCGGACTTTTTCGGGCTTTTCTTTACAAACACAAAAAATCACAATTCTCAAATAAAAAATAATTAAAACAAAATATTTATCAAAATAAATCTAAATTTAAATGTATTATATCAAATCCAATTAAATTTAAAAGCAAAAGTTTGACTAGAAAACAAATAAAATTCAAATAAATTGTAGTACCAAATAAAACATAAAATTAAAACACTTCAAATCTAGGTAGTAAAGTTAATATTAGAATCTCATTCATCGTCTTCTAAATCTTCATCACCATCAAGAGCTACAGATAAAAAAAAGAGTAAAATAATATTAAGTTTTTAGAGGTATAAATCATATAGAAATGTCATTAAAAGTCTATAGATAAAGATTTTTAAAATATGAAGTAAATATAGATGAATGATAATGGTACATGGATCATGAAATGTAAACCCATCCAACCAATTGTATGTACAAATCAGTCTTTCAACGTTTCTTGGTAAAAGACGATTTCTATATTTATCCAAGACATGCGTACCAACATCAGTGATGCCACTGTAGTTATCGGAATGCTTAAAACATCACATGCCATACGAGTTAAATCACCATAATGTTGTGAATGACACTTCTACCATTATAAAACATATATGTCTTCATAAAAATTCAGTTCCAACATATCGTCTTCTAAGTATAGAGTCAATTTAGACTTTCCTTCTTCTGGTACGTTTTTCATACGTTTTGAAATCATATGATAAGCGAACCCAAATTTAATAAGACATACGTAATGAAATAGTTTCTGGCTTTTCGGGCTAGCCCGAGCCCGATCGGGCTAAGCACGAAAAACACACTAGCCCGAAAGATCTAATTTTTTTGGGCTTTTATTTCTAGGCCAGAGACCGGTGTTTTTCAGGGCCGGGGCGGGCCGGCCCTCGGGCTTTGGCCCTAATTGACACCCCTAGAGTGGCATTAATGATGAAGATCCATCCAAAATCATCATAAGAAGAGCTTGGCATAAAACCCAACTCTAGAAAGAAGAAAACTTAGGTTTAGAAATGTCTAAAATTTGCTTAAATACACAAGAGGTTCGAACCGGGTCGACCCGAGACAAACTGGGTCGGATGTTGGGCAAACTGGGTAGAGTTGATATGTGTCCACTAAATTGGCGATAAATCCTGGAATATTAAGGGGAATGAGCTGAAACCACTACCATTGGTAAGATAACTCAATTTCCAATCTGTCCGCAAACTTTGAGATTAAACTGGGCACGGGAAGGCTTTCATCCGACATGATCTCTCAGCTGCTTCGGACTGCCTCTGCATTTTCTGACAATAACATATCTTCAATAAATCGCTCGTATCTCCTGAACCGCTGATTTGAATAACATGAATGTACTCGCGTTGGAAATCCAACCCAATTTCGCATGACCTTCATCATGAGCTTCCTAGCTAAATCCATCGAGAAGGCTTTCTTCTGATACGATATTTCAGCCACTTCGGATAGCCTCTGTATTTTCCTTTGCTCCAAATCGCCTTAGCCCGAACCTCCATTGCTCCAAAGCCATTTCCATCACCTCTAGTGCACTCTTTCTCATCCAAGATCATAATCCAAGCTCCAACAATCCTCCATAAGCTCCAAATGTATCTGAAAGACCATGATGCACAACAAGACTCTCTAGGACTTATCCAATACCCGATGAGCCAAGAACACAAAGCATCACCCGAGAGAGATTGATCGAGTTCAATGACTTTGTGAAATCAATCCCGATGGACGTCTCTTTCGAAGAAGTTTGGGAAAGAGGACCTCTATACGCTTTCTTCCGCTACAACAAGGAGGGAAAGGAGGACATTCTCACTTACTTCAGGAGAGCGAGGCATTCATCAACACCATATGCCACTTCTTATTCTATTCGTATATTTCATCCCGAGAAACATAAAAGCTGCCCGAACAAGATTAGCTTGGAAAAGTTACAGGAATTCAACAGCGTGGTTCGTGATCTATCTTGAGGAACCACGTTTGCTAGAGCGTGCATGGATCACATGATTGGTTACTTCTTTTGTGAAAGCAAAGAATTCATCTCGGATATAGAAAATCTCTTTGGAAATGCTATGAACGGAAATCCCGTTCGAAGTCTCCATAAGATTCAAGAGCAAGGGCATTTTCTAATCACTTGCAACATTCGAGGAGTTAAGTTTAAAGGCATTCTTTATGACTCCAGAGCCTGCCTTAGCATCATGTCAAAATCAACCGCCAAACGGCTCGTTATCAAACACATACACAGTACCCGAACAAAAATCTGCATGGCTGAAGAATCTTGCGCTACACCAATGGGAATCGCCTATAACATGCCCGTAAGGATCAGAGATTGCATAGCCCCAGTAGACATCTACATTGTCAAAGCGACGAAAGTTGATTCTACACCGATAATCCTAGGATGGTCTTTCTTGTCAACCGTCAGAGTCATTATGGATTGGCCAAATCGACGTGTTTCCTTTGCTAAAGTCAAAAAGACGTGTTCTACAATGCTGTTACGCTCAAGTTTAAGAAGCCAACGGATCTCGACCCCCAGGGGTGAAGCTAGAGAGGTGGGAGTGGGTGCACATGCACCCATTATTTTTTTAAACATTAGTGTAATTTTTAGATAATTTAAATTGTGCACCCATAAAATTTTAAGATTATGTCCCTATTCTTTTGATTGTTTAATTAACTTATTAAAAAATTTAGACAAAACCCAAAATAATAAATTAAAGCTATCTATTTAACATAAAATAAAAACAACTCAAATCTTAAAAATTACTTTTTTTTTCTTAACTAAATCACTTAAACACACATAAATATTTTATTTCGTATTTTTTGTATGAAACTATATTTTAATATTTTATTTATTATTTGTTAATTTAATTATTTCTGGATTCGCCCCTGCCGACCCCAATACCGACTCACTATGGAGCGATGAGTCACATGACGAGGAAACCGAAAGGAGATCAAAGAAGACTTGTCGAAAAACATTGTCTTTCTACGCAAGTTTCCAACATCGAGCTAAAAGACTTTAAACAAAAGCGATCAATGGGAGGCAACCAATTTTAGGTACGTTTTTTTTTTTAAGTTTTTCCTTCTTTTTCTATTATTGTTTTGTTTTTCTTAGTTTCAGGTTTCTAAAAAATCAAAAAACAAAAAAAAAAAAAAATCAAAAAACCGAAAAGACAAAAAAATGGAAGCACAGTTCGGTACTGCTCGGTCCAGCACAAACCGCGATGAAGGACTTGACCAAAAAAGAAGCCCTGCCGCGGGTGCAAAGCCCCAAGCCTTGGCCAGCGCTCCATCCGCCGCGGTCACGATCAACCGAGCCGCGGCGAAGCTCCCTGTGACCGCAGGTGCAGCCCTACGGCCTGCGGCCAACCCCCTGTCATTCCCGAACGATTTGCTTTGATCCCCGATCGACTCCTATCCATTCCCGATCACCTACACACCCATTCCCCATCACCAAAACACCATCTACCATTCCCCATTCACCACCATTCTAATCCCTCATCAATTCCCCAACACCTCCATGTAAGTTTTTTGTTCTCGAAACTTTTTCAACTATTACATACATCTATTTTTCGTCCTTGCTCGATTTATTTTACACTGAAGACAGTGTGATTTAAGTCTGGGAGAGGATTTCATCCCTTACTAATCACCTTTTCTTTCATGAGACTTTGCATTTTTCCTTTTTCATGCTTTCTTTTAAAAAATTTCAAGTTTTTTTCAAATAAAAGTAGGGATACGTTTTGAGAGAATGATGAAAGAAATCCATGAAGATAACTGACCAGTGTGCTTCTACGCTATTCCCTAGTAACATGCTCTTTTGTACTTTGTTTTAGACTAGGCGGTAGCTAGAGTTTCTTTTAATGCGAAATCTCTAGAGAAATTTAGACCGTAGAGATTCTTTAGGATGGAATATACTAACTCTATTATACTTGGACTTTAACTTGACTTAATTTTCTCATCATAAGTTTAGGCAAAGATAATGAATCATATATTCAGGGCGTTCTTTTACCTTTTACCACTTTTTGTCGTACCTGAATGGCCATCTCATCTTTAGTTGGTACCCCACCCGAAACTTAACCATTGCTCAAACCACATGCATCTATCTTTGTTTCTTATGTGCATATATGTGCAAAAACGCCGAAGAGGGAGGAACGACACAAATTCTAGTCACTAAAGACGGAGACTATACGCGATCGGTGGAGGCGAATTCAACAAAGACGAGAGCTTGATTATGCCTTGGAAAACTCAAAAACATGGTAAACTTTCGTGCCCCTAAGACTCTATATCAATAAAAGACGTTTCCTCCTTTCAAAAAAAAAATAATAATAATAGTAATCGAAAGAGAAAGGAAACTAGAGCCTAAAAAGAGTCTAGGTTGGCCGAAATTATTATGAGGCATCCATGGTTCGTTTACGAGAAGTCTGTCATTCCAAGCCCACAAAAAAATCTAAGTCTGGGGAATGACAGAAAATTTCTGTTTTTGGAAAAAGGAGGAAGTGCTACATTTTTACGCAAGAAGATGTGACTAGAAGCTGTGGTTCTCAATAGGTCCATCCTCTCTTGTTGTTTTGCATAATATCTCGCACCCTCCGGTGAAATTATAGTAACCCGAAACACTTTTAACCTCACATCTAAATGCCTTTGATGCCTTTAATACCTAGCCTCTAAGTTCACGTTTCACTTAATGAATTTAGAGAGCTAGTTGACCTGAATTTTGGATTTTGAAAGTTTATATTTCATATGATGTAAACCATGGATTAGTGTTATGGAAACTTATGGTGAGAATTTTCTAGGCTAGATTGCGATTGATGTAGTTCGAAGGTTATGGTTTAGAAGGACGGTCTCCGAGAACTCTAGTTCCCTAGGATTTTTGCTTGGTTTTCCGGGCTTTGGTTTTGTTTTGTTTGAGGATAAACAAAGTTTAAATTTAGGGGTGTGATAACATCGTAATTTTACCCGTTTTACTATTTATTTTAGAACATTTTAATAAAGGTTTCATTCGCTTTTACATGTTTTTATTACGGTTTTCGCATATTTGTAGTTTCAAGAATCTTTTTAGGTTGTTTAGGCAAAAATCAGATTTTTGGCATAGAGTCAAACTGTCATAAGTTCAATTGCCAAAGAGGTTCTTCTCACCGTCTGATCCTGCCCAATTTTCAAGAAGGACCAGCTACCATTCCATTCCAACAGATTTGAGGACGATCAAACGGTTTAATCAAAAGATATATCAAGATCAAGACGTCCCATAAGGCCACTCCCGGAGCAGTCCCAGCCGCGGCCAAGAGGCAATCCGCCGCGGCCAGGAAGCCTCCACCCACGGCCAAGTGAAGGTTCACCGCGGCCATACCTTTTGGACCTGCGACCAAGATGATTTCGTCCCGTAAGCCCATTTGCAAGCATGTTCGAATCCCGTCAACTTAAAACCCTAAAGACCGACGAAAGTAGGAGAGAAGACCTATGAATATGCGTTTAAGAGACCTAATTTCTAGAGCTCGAAACCATTGTATTATTTTTGTGCTTGGTTTTACATACTCTTCTTAAGCTTTGTTCCTTACTTTCGAGATTGTTGAAGAGGTTCTCTCCGGACTTAGTTCTTAAAATCGAGAGACTCTTTCATCAATCTCCTGCAATTTATTTAATCATGTCTTTTATTTCTATTATGTGCGAGTAGTTTAATCGTTGTGTTTAAAGGGATTATCAAAGGGAATTCTAGGTTCGATTAGGATTTCACATGGTAAAACCCTAGCCGGTTTCTAGAGCTCTTTCTTATAGATCATTGTTAATGCATGAATCTAGAGTCATGAAAACTAGAGTATGATTCATAGGTGTTAAAGAACCACCATAACTGCTGAATCTAAATGCCTGAATCGTTCATCGATAAGAGCGTGTAGCGTCGTAAGATACAAAAATATACTTACGGAGTGCCGTGAATTAAGAATAACCAGCGCGAATAACACAATTTTCTGCGTGGCCAGAGACGAAAGCTATTGGTCAAGTATATAGATTGTTGGTGCGTAGGATGTACGAAATTAGGCTACGCCGTTTATTCTGTTCAGTTCGTGGAATTAAAATCTAGAAACTTTGTTACTAAGAGCTTAGGGGCCGTGATTGAATCGAACAAAACCTAAGATATACCTGTCGACCCAACACCGTTTTATTATTGTTTACAAATTGTTTTCCCGTTTAGTTTATGCCATCGATTTTCTTAGGTTAGTTTTCAAGCAATTTTCCGTTTTTCCGTTCTTTACAATTTTCGTGACAAAACCCTATAAAACTTTATTCTCGTTCTAGACTTCCTTGATATTCTCTGTCTGAGGTCTCACAGAACAATTTTTCCCCCTTGTTGATCGATACCTAAAGTACTACAACATAATTTTGTGCACTTGCAGACTTTTAGTTTTATAAAATTAAAACCTGAAGTTTCGGAGAACAATCTGATCGCATCAGTACTTCGCAACAGAATGGGCGTGTTGAGAGAAAGAATCGTCATATTTTGAATGTTGCTCCGGCACTTAGATTCCAGGAAAATCTTCTTATTGATTATTGGGGAGAGTGTATACTTGCTGCTTCATATCTTATCAACCATACACCCTCAGTTATGCTTCATGGAAAAACACCATATGAACTTCTCTTTGGTAAACCTCAGAATTTCGAACAACTACGAGTCTTTGGGTATCTTTGCTTCACACACAATCAACATCATGCTGGTGATAAGTTCGCAAGCCAGTCTCGAAGATTTGTCTTCTTAGATTATCCTTATGTGAAGAAAAGCTGACTTGTTTACGATTTAGAGGCAAAGAAGTTTCTGATTTCTCGTGACGTTGTCTTCTGCGAGAATTCTTTTCCATTTGCAGATGTCACGTCTTCCCCAGTGCCTGACACTTTAGTTGTACTTCCTAATAACACCGTATTTTTACTGGTTATACTATCTATTTTAGAATACTTTAATAAGTGTTTCATTCGTTTTTATATGTTTTTATTACGGGTTTCGCATATTTATAGTTTCAATACTCTTTTCAGGTTACTTAGGTAAAATCATTGCAAATTGGAGTAAACCCAGATTTTTGGCTCAGAGTCCAATCGTTAGAAGTTCAACTGCCAAAGAGGTTGTTCTCACTGTTTGATCTAGCATATCTTATCAACCATACACCCTCAGTTATGCTTCATGGAAAACACCATATGAACTTCTCTATGGTAAACCTCCGAATTTCGAACAACTACGGGTCTTTGGGTATCTTTTCTTCACGCACAATCAACATCATGCTGGTGATAAGTTCGCAAGCCAAACTCGAAGATGTGTCTTCTTAGGTTATCCTTATGCGAAGAAAGACTGACTTGTTTACGATTTAGAGGCTAAGAAGTTTCTGATTTCCCGTGACGTTGTCTTCTGCGAGAATTCTATTCCATTTGCAGATGTCTCGTCTTCACCTGTGCCTGACACTTTAGTTGCACTTCCTGATATCACCATATTTTTACCCGTTATACTATCTATTTTATAACACTTAAATAAGTTTCATTCGCTTTTATATGTTTCTATTACGGTTTTCGCATATTTGTAGTTTAAAAACTCTATTCAGGTTAAAAACTCTATTCACGTTTCTATTACGGTTTTCGCATATTTGGCAATCGTCGCTAATCCGTCCCAAATCCTGTTTTACATCGATTATGTCCGTTGTAATACACATGATTTTTTGTAGTGAACTCCCTGACGATCCTGGTCGATTCGTTTTGATCCCCGATCGATCCCAATCCATTACTAATCACCCCACACCCATTCCCCATCACCAAAACACATCTACCATCCCCCATTCACCACCATTCCATTCCCACGTAAATTCTCCATCACTTCCAGATAAGTTTTCATTTTCCCTACACTTTTTCAATTATTACCAACGTCTATTTCGCGTCCTTGATCGATTTATTTCACACTAGGGACAATGTGATTTAAGTCTAGGGGAGGATTCCATCTCTTACTAATGACCTTTTCTTTTTGCATTTTGTTTTATAAAAAAAAATGGGCAAATTGCTGTTTTTACCCCAAATTTTCATTTTTATGACAAAAACACACTGTCCTTTCAATCAAATGCTGCGCTACACTTTCGGGGGTGGAAAATTACAGTTACCCCCTTATGACCAAACAAAAAACGCGAAACCGCTATTACCATTTTAACCTTCGCGACATGACATACTTCTTTAGAGGTCTGACATTTAGACTCTAATAGAAGTTTGATTGATTTCTCTTACCAGACTTTTATCAGACGTATTCGAGAAGTCTGATACAGATTAAAACCGTAAATTTTAAAAAAAATTTAAAAAAAAAAATTTTCTACAATAATTAAATATAGGCGATTTTGATGTATAGAAATTAATATTTCATAAAATTGAATCAAATTAAACAAGGTTAGTTAATTCTGCCTATACCTCAATAAATAACAGACTTCTCGAAGAAGGCTAATACAGATTTAATTAGTAAATTTAATTTTAAAAATTGTAAAAAATTATTTTGTTAAAATTTTTTTATACATAAATTAAATATAGACGATTTCGAAGTATTAAAATTAAATTTCTTAAAATTGAATCAAATTAAAAACATGTTAGGCAAAGTAGGTTGTAAACCTCAAAACATGTAAGGCAAAGTAGGTTGTAAACCTCAAAACATGCTTTGTAATGGAAACATTTACATATAACTTTAGGGTTAGATTCATGGTTTACCAAATTTACATTTGAAATTTTAAATTTGCACATATGTGTTGTAATGTGCATATATTTCACGAATTTGATGCTT
>PKML01029451.1:165429-196656 GCA_002933935.1 Eutrema yunnanense | reverse complement strand
TTCTGAGAGACCAAGAGGGTCATGTGTGCAATGAGAGAGGGCAGCGACTCGATGAGGCTGGAAACATCGTTGTCCCTGCTCCTATTATTGAGATTGTCGCGCCAGCTGGGCGCGCCAACGTTGGGTATGCTGCAGGTGATCGAGGTAGAACACTTGCTGAGCACAACAAACCTGATCAGTTCTTTGCCAATCGATCTGCGATTCGCATCCCAACTTTTCAGAGGAACGATTTCGAGCTGAAGCCTGCATATTATGCTCTCGTAAGTCAGATTCCTTTCCATGGCCTACCTCATGAGCATCCCATGGATCATATCGAGAGATTCGAGGACTTGGTCACTGGCATGAAGTACAATGGAGTGCCCAATGAGTTCATGTTCTGCAAACTTTTCCCATACTCTCTTAGTGGGGATGCTGCTTATTGGCTAAAGCAGTTGGCTCCTGATTCTCTAACTACATGGGATGAGACGAAGAGAGCATTCCTGTGCAACTTCTACGATGATGCGAGATCTGAAGAGCTAAGGAACAAAATCTCCCAATTTTGTCAACGTCCAACAGAGGGACTCAAGGCTGCTTGGATTCATTTCAAGTCATATCAGAGAGACTGTCCGCACCATGGGTTCAATCAAGTTCAGCTGCTGGGCATATTTTACAGAGGAATCGATTGGAGATACCAGATGGCTCTGGATACTGCGAGTAATGGGAATTTCAACACAAGGTATCCAGACGATGCAGTCATGCTGATTGAGAACTTGGTGTCTAGCAATAGCACCAAGAATGCTGACTTCGACAGAAAGAAGCAGGCTGGAGGAATTGATGCATAGCAGATTGCTCAGGTTCAAGCTAAGCTGGATTTCTTGATCGGGAAGAATCAGAAAGCTGTCCACTTTGTTGATGAGGATGAAGTAGAAGATGTCAACTATGTTGGTGGTTCTGGATTTCAGGTTCAGCAATTTGGGTACAACAACAACAGGAACTTCATCAACAACAATCGCAATTACGGGAACTCTTCGTACTAGCCCATCCCTCCCAAGTCCACAGATAACGAGATGAAATCCATGATGGAACAGATTCTTCAGGGACAGCAGAAATTGCAAGTGGATTTCAACGGGAAGCTTGACCATCTGTACTCTGATCTGAATGGGAAAATCGAAGCCATAAATCTTTCCTATAAGAAGCTGGAAACTCAGGTGGCTCAAACCGCATCAGCTGTGAAGAGGCAGGAAGGTTTTCTTCCGGGGAAAACTGAAAATCCAAGGGCACACATCAATGCCATCATCTCGAGTGCAGGAAATTTCGATGAGCATCCTAAAATCGCCAGGGCATCGATCGATACCCCCAAGTATCGATCGATGCCGGTTACAATTCTGAAACGGGATACTTCAAAAACCCGTGTATCGATCGATACCCCATTGGTATCGGTCGATACTGAGGCGATTTCTGTGGAGACAACTGAAACTTCGCCTGTGGCACCTAAGGTAGTTGCAGAACGAGTGTATATACCCAGGATGCCTTATCCTATAGTTCCTAAGCTGACAAGGGAGGAATGGGAGATTGCTAGACTAAGGTATATGCTGGATAACCCGAACGCGAAGCTTCTTTCTGATGACGATGTATCTGCCAAGAACGATTCAAAACCGGCAGTATCGATCGATACCCTGCCTGGTGTCGATCGATACCCCTCGCAGAAAGAGGCAAAAACTGAGAAAACACGTGATGTGATCAGAGAAAGAGTTCCCAAGTCACTACAGCCGCGGCAATTGACAAAGAGAGAAGACCCAGGGAAATTCGCAGTACCATGCACTATCTCTGGAGTCGAGTTTAAAGAGTCTCTCGTTGACTCAGGGTCTAGCGTCAATGTGATGTCGAAGGAAATTGCTGAACGATTGAAGGCTGACATAAGACGCCCTACTTTGCTTCTCACGTTTGCAAACTCCTCCACCTCACCTCCATACGGTACTATCCCTGCTTTGCCTGTAAAAGTAGGAAATTGCCTGGTGCCCACTGATTTTCAGGTTGTGGAGATGAGCAAAGGATCTTAGGTTTCTTTACTCCTGGGAAGACCGTTTATGGCTACTGCTGGCGCAATCATAGACACACCTAATAAGAGACTCTCCTTCTCTTACGTTGACGGAGATGTCTACTATAAGGCCATTCCCCCTAAAGGTGCTCTCACACGTGCCTCTAGCATCAAGGTAATCACAGGATAATCGCTAGCAATTCATATTTTGGGAGAGCCTCCTGATGAGCTAGCTGAACCGCCCAGCATTCCCGAGGAAGTTGCCAAGAAAGCCAAGGCAACAAAGAAGAAGGCCAAGAGCAAAAAGGTCGAGAATCCCCATGTCACTTTGATACGTCAGAAGTGCACTGGAGATTCGATTGAGTACAAGGTGAAGTGCAAAGGAGCCTCCAAACCATTCTCCAAGGCTAGAGTACTTCTCACTTCTGAGCTGAAAGAGAAAGGGCAGGAGTTTGTGGACAGCATGCAGAGAAGAACACTGAAGCTAGTAATGTCAAGTGACGGAGCCTGTTTTGGTGCAAGCTCTCACTCTTATCCAGCCTGAAGGGCGTTACAGTCAAGCTATTGACGTTAAACGAGCGCTTGGTGGGAGGCAACCCACTGGTGAGTCTGTTTTTGAGTCGTTTTTGTTTTTACTTTCGTTTGTTTTGAGTCTGTGTCAGGATGAACAAGGAGCAACTCGAAATCGCCTTAGCATCGATCGATACCCCACTGGTATCGATCGACACCAATCGCGGATGAAAGTTCACAAAGTCGATCTAAGCATGGTATCGATCGATACCATGCCATGTGTCGATCGACACCAACTGTTCCAGAACGGTAATTTCGTGTTTCTCTTCGTTCTATCATTTTTCTTTGTTTATTTCACTAACTCTAGGCTAGATAACACTGGGGACAGTGTTGTTCAAGTCTGGGGGAGGTGTCTGCTGACATTGTTTTCGTTTTTCTTAGAGTCAGTTGTTTTATCGAGTCAAAATTGTTTTATTGAGTCAAAATTTGTTGGAGATTATGATCCTGTGCTTGAACCTATTGATTTGATTTTGTTTTTGAGTGCACAGTGTTACAGGATCAGTTCTAGATCGACTAATGAAAAATCCAAGGACTGACCAGTTGACTAGAAAACATCCATGTCTCCAGCAGAGTTCTTCTGAAGCCTGAGCCAAATTTTTGCACTTCATCAATGTGGTTAGTATTTTTAGAGCTTGATTCATCTTTCATATCTGATAAAGGAACCCATGTGTTTAGTTATGGTATCTCTCTCCCCTGTTATATGTTGATAGATAAGAGCATAAAAGATTGAAATGATTTTCTTCTGAGTAGAGGGTTAGGAAAATTTCCAGCGATCCCATTATTCTACTTAAGAGGGGATGATCACACAAAGGATTGGAAGCGAGGCTAGGATTTTCCTATGATGCCATTATTCGCCTACATCCTTTAATACATTGAGAGGGAAGAACCGGGGATTTGGTGGCAAAAACCATCAATACTCGCGTCTCATACCTTGATGTGTATATGCTAAGCTGAAAACAAAAAAAAATGATGAGAACATAATAAGAAATAAGTCTGGGGGAGAGAAATTGATACAAAGAGTGTGAAAAAAGGTGGTTCCTTGTCATGATATTGTTTGGTAAAGAGTCTAGAAGGTTCTTGAATATTAACTGCAGCGATGAAACCGGCGATGAGGGCTTTACTTGAACAATGCTGTGGGATAATGTGTGGAGTCTGGAAAAGCTGCGAAAGTCTACGGAGAAGTACATGGTGGTTAGATCAAAAGCTGATTTGGTGACATTTGGGTGCTTGGGAAAATGGTCATTTCGATGGTTCAGGAACAGGTGAGTCTCCGCGTTTTCAAACCTCTTTCTCTGTTTAGTCTTTTATTTGCTTGAGGGCAAGCAAAAGGTTAAGTCTGGGGGAGTTGATATATCATGGTTTTTACCCTATTTAGACCATGATATAAGTCCTTTTTATAGAGTCTTTATAGTATTTTGTAGTCTTTTAGAGTCTTTTACAGGTCTTAGCATGTTTGGAGCTTAATTGGAGATATTGGAGCTTTCTGGAACATTCTGGAGCGAAGCAGAGATCCGTGTAGCTGAGACGTCAAAATCACCTGAGTATCGATCGATACTGACTAGTATCGATCGATACCCGTCTGGGAAACAGAAGGATCGCGACTTAATGAAGAGTTGAAGAATTACAGAATTGGCCCAGAAGTCTCTGATAATTACAAGATGGCCCAGAACGTGTTTTAGGTTATAAATAGGAGTTTTCAGCCACTTGTTTAGGCTATGCCCTTTGATGCTTTATTTTGTTTAAGAGAGATTTTTGGTTAGAGATACAAGTCTAATTTCCCTTCGTTCGAGATCAGATCTCAAACCTTTCTTTCTCTTTCTGATTTTATATAGAGTATTTATTCAAACATGTTTATTAATTTAATCTCCATGTCTGAGTAGATCTCTTGTTAGGTTTGGGGATTCTCATTAGGGATTTCTTTGAATGCTAGGTTGATTAGTTATTTAGGGTTCATAATCTGAATTAATTCTTCACCTTAGGTTGTTCTCAAAGCTAATTCTAGATTGATCACCTAGAACTTAGATCTTAGGATAATTGATTAGGCACGACAATGCGATTAATTACCTGATAGAACTAGGGTGAGCAAATTGATTATTCGCAAAGAAATTTGGTTTAATTGATTTGTGAACATATCAAACCTGAAATTAAGGCTGATTTATTCTTAGGGATTTGCAAAGAAATTTGGGATTCTGAAGTTTAGGTTTAGATAGTTCTCGCAACGACAGTTGGTTAATTATACTTTAGTGATTTGAGTTCTAGAACCGTGCTTAACCTGAACCCTGATTAGTTAGTTTATTTTGCATTCATTGATTTCCTGAGAAATATCCCTGAACCTATCTTTTTCCCATTTAATACAAATCGTTTACTGCTTTCTGTTTTCTGCTTAACCTGAATTGCTTAGCTTAGCTTGATTTTACAATTTATTGAGTGATTTCTGTGAGTCCTTGTGTTCGACCCCTAGCTAGACTACAACTACTGCTTTAGTACTATTAGGGTATTAAATTGAGCATATCAATGGCATGTTCGTTTCTAATGCTCAAAGCGAGAAGTATTTGTCCACGTTGCTCGATGATGTCAAGGTAACGAAGGAAGAGATAGCTCAATTGAAGGAGCGGTTGACGAAGAAGCCATGTGGCCAGATAATGCGTGGCGTCGAGTTAAAGAGTCTGACGTTCGCTGGTTCTATTATTATCGTCCTGATCATGTTTATATGTTTTGGTTTCTTGTAATATGTGACAATTTGTAACCAAAATTTGTATTTTTTCCATGGAACGAGATATTTGATTATTAAGTCGGTTTAATTTACATGTGTCCTTCTTTACTATGTCAGACTGTTTATGAAATCTGAATTTATTAGACTTCTTTCGAAGTCTGAAAAACTTAAACTTTTGAAAATTTTCACAAGTCTGGTTCTGAAACTGAACCGAAATCTTCGTTATTAGAAAATTTTGTTATTTGAAAAATTTTTACTCCTCTCTTCGCCGCAAACCGTTGATATATCATGGTTTTTACCCCTTTTAGGCCATGATATAAGTCCGTTTTATAGAGTCTTTCTGCTATTTCGTAGTGTTTTAGAGTCTTTTACAGGTCTTAGCACATTTGGAGCATAATTTGAGATATTGGAGCTTTCTGGAGCATTTTGGAGCAAAGCTGAAGTTCGTGTTGCTGAGTACCCGATTTCACGTCAAGCATCGATCGATACCCCCTGGTATCGATCGACACTCATCGCAGCAGACACGACCCGCGACTTTAATGAAGAGTTGAAGAATTGCAACTTGGTCTAGAAGTCTTTAATATTTACAAGAAGGCCCAAAACGTGATTTAGGTTATTTAATAGGATTTTACAGCCACTTTGTTGGCTATGCTTTATTTTACTTTGGTTTGAGAGAGAGCTTTGTGAGGAAGACAAGTCTGAAACTCCCTTCGTCCTAGAGAAGATTTCGAACCCTCTTGTTACTCTTTCTGTTTTATTCAAACATGTTGATTGTTTCATTCTCTATGTCTGAGTATATCCACTTTAGGTTCAGGGTTCTCATAAGGGTTTTCTCTGAATGCTAGGTTGATTAATTTATTAGGATTCACTATCTGAATTAGTTCTTCACCTTAGGTTGTTCTCAAAGCTAATTCTAGGTTGACGAATCTAGAACTTAGATCTTAGGATAATTGATTAGGCACGACAGTGCGATTAATTACCTGATAGAACCTTAGGTGAGAAATTGAATATTCGCAAAGAGATTTGGTTTAATTGATTTGTGAACATATCAAAGCTGATTTAGACTTTAGGATTCGCAAAGAGATTTGGAATTCTTAGGATTTAGATTTAGATAATTCTCGCAACGACAGTTGGTTAATTATACCTTAGTGATTTGAGTTCAAGAACTGCGCTAAATCGGAATCTTGCTAGTTAGTTTATCTGCATTCATTGATTTCCTGAGAAATACCCTGAGCCTATCTTTCTCCCAATTGAATTACAACATTTTTAATTTACGCATTGCTTTCAATTACATCTTATTTGCTTAGCTTGATTCGATACTATACAATCTATTGTGTGATTTTTGTGAGTCCTTGTGTTCGACCCCTAGCTATACTACGACAACTGCTTTAGTATCTAATTAGGGTATTAATTTGAGCATATCAAATTTGGCGCCGTTGTCGGGGACTCAATTTCGCCTTTATATTTTAGCTGTCGAGTTTCGACTAAGTTCGTCGGTATCGATCGATACTACCTAGTATCGGTCGATACTTAGGCGATTTCTTTGTTGATATCGATCGATACCATCAGTGTCGGTCGATACTCAACGTTTTTTTTTTTCGTTACTTACGTTCCTTGTCTAGTGTTTTGTTTTCAGGTGTATGTCTGTTCGTGAAACCAGAAGCAACAAGAGCACTCAGCTAGTTGAACTGTCATTGGAACATATAGCACTTGTGGAACGCACAAACAGAAAGGCAAAGCAAACATCAGGGATGAACAACCACTACAAGAAATGTGCATATTCGTAGCGCCATATCCGCTATGGTTGAAATCCATAGCGCTTTTACAGACGCTCTGTATACTCCCGTTATAAAAAACTCTGTACTTTTGATAGCGTTTTTAAGAAATACAATTATATAGTATATTTAATATAGCGCTCTTTTATATGCAATAGATATATTTATAATAGCAGGTGTTTTTTGTTATAAAAGTTGTATACATAGCGTTATTGATTCGTTATTGTACAATATTTAAAATTTCTTAGCGTTCATCTATAGCGTTTGTTTTTGTTTTTATAGCGTTTTTTATTCATATATTTGGTTTGTTTCGTATTTTGCAAATTTTAAATTTGCATTTGATCAAAATTTGAAACCTGATAAAAAAATTCCATAATACATATATTAACAAACAAACAAACAAGTTAAATTACAATACAAACCACTGTACCAAATACTAACACAAGACTTTTAAAGTTAAATAAGTTCCAAAAACAACCCGAAAACTAAGACATGAAAAGTGTTTGCATCACACTAATTTAAGTTTGTCATTAGGCCAAGCAACCGTCGTACCTATAGCATCAGCAACATATTGGACTTCATAATTTGGTCTCCACACTTCAGCATCTCCAATTTTTGACACATCTATCCAAACCTTGCTAGCATTCGGACCTAAAGGTACGAAGTGTACTCGATCAGCTGGATCAGTAGAACAAACACGACCTTCTGCAACAATTTTTCCGGAGCCGCTGCAATCAAACAAGATACACTTCTTCTTGGTACCTTTGCTGCTACCAGTGCTTCTACTTGTACTCTGACACTCAAATTGTAAAACACATCCATCGGAAGTCCATAAAAGAAACATAAAATGATCGATAACAAGCAGAAGGTTTAGACATTTACCGCAGGTGATGTTTTTGGTGTAGTATCAGATGTATTGATGACGATATCAACCTTATCAAATGGCCATGCGATTGTCGCATTTACAGCATCACCCATCACTGCCATTTCAGCACTTGGCCTCCACAAAAAAAGCATCATGATCAATCACCTTCTCAATCTTCATAATTGCAGCATTAGGACCCAGGGGAATTCGGTTGACCTTTTCATGTGGGTCAACTGAACATAATATACCCTCGGCAACAATTCCACCACCATTCCAATCATAGATGTTGTATTTCGTAGATTCATCAGAGGCCTAAGGATTCATGCATATTAGTCATCCCATGTTTGAGCTTGAAAGTTCTACAAGTTACGAATAAAAAAATAAGTTAAAAATGTTTACCGTGGATCCAGCAGGCTTATGTCCACTTGGGGAGCTGTAGTCAGAAGCCAAAACCACCCTACAGCTTGGCCATGGAATTTTGGCACCTACAGCTTGGCCAATTGAGCAAATTGTTGTTGTAGGCCTCCATACATATGCATATGGGTCTGTAGCAGACTTCACAATAACTGCCGCCGCATTAGGACCGAGTGGAATATGACCAATCTTATAGCTTGGTTCAGCCGAGCAGAATTCTCCTTCCCGGACAACAACATCTTCTGACGTATACCAATCTAATATCTTACACTTGGTTCCTTCTTTTCTTATGTTTGAAACCTCAGATTGAGCATCCACACCTTGACATGATGACTAACAAGAAGAAAACCAATTGGTTAAAAACTTATTTCATTGGCCATCATCAAAAACAAGTGTGAAACTTACTTTATTTCCAGCTAAGCCACGAACTTGATTCTGCAATTCTTCAATCTTGGTCAGCATTTCTACTTGTGAAGCTTGAAGCTTCTGAACATGCGAGTCTCTAGCATTAAGGAAATCGATCTTGTTTATAGTAATCCCTCTGCACATCCCTCTAACTCATCCATATCTCTCTCTCCCTAAAACTTGATTGACAGCATCTTCTCTTACATTTTCAGTGGATGTGGAGTCCATTTGACTATCAATTGATTGTAACCTTTCTAGATACAAATATATGTAAACAATTTGTTTGAACCAGATTATCTAAGAGGCTAAAATAAAACATTAATAATAAGAATTTTATGAATTCTTACAATCGTATCTGCAAATTCTTTTTTCACAGGTCTCCCATCAGAATGAGTGTGTCCTGCTAACCAGACCTTACTTCTAGTCACCTTCTTTGGGCCAGAACTCTTCTTTTTCTACGAGTAAAACGTACTCAACAAAAGTATATAATTGTTATACAATTTAAAAATACAATACACGAGAAACACACATACCATTTCCATGGATAGACGAAACATTCCTTTCCTGCTGGTGGTGTGAGGAATCTGAGACTTCCTCAGCTCCTTGTATTTCTGACTTTGTACCTGCAATCCGGCAATTACCCAATGTTATTATCCAAATCACCAAGTACATGAAAAAGTAACAACTACATTACCTTAAAAGCTGTGAAAGTCCTAGTCTTCACCCAATTGTTCCAAGATGCAAGAGATTGAATGTTGCTTGGTTTTAACTTAATCCTCTAAGTGGCACTCTTAGTTTCTCGAAGTTTAGAAACAAGTCTAGATTTAAAAGCCCTCCAGATAGAACCCATCTGCTTGAAAACACATTCTCTTTGCCAACCATCTTCCAATTAAAACCTTGCCTACAAAAAAATTACAAAGTTAGACATAAACTCTCATGAGTTTTGTAAATTAAAACTGAGTACCTTAATTTCCTTCCACATTGTATCCTTAGTTGCACAGTCAACTGCCCTCCAATCATCAACTAGTACCCATACATGCTCCCTCACAAGAGGACCAAGAAATGAGGAAAGTGTCACTGAACCTGGTCCCGAATGTTTGCCCAACACGAAAAATTCTACAGTTACTTTATCCATAACCTCTTTTGCCAATTTACGCATCTTAGTCGGCCCTCGTATTCTCCTTTTCTTATTCTCACACTGCTGGGTTTGTTCCTGCTCTCCACTCAATTGGGATGTAGCTCCTCTACTGGCTTGCTGCTCAGTCTCAGCATCGTTCTCTGTAGGGTTTTCAACCTCTTCTACTTCTGGAGCCATTTCTTTCTCTTCCTTAGAATGTTCTTCAATTTCTTCGTTTTCTGAATCCACTTCAAGGTCTTCACCTTCCTCCTCATGAATTTGGTCTTCTACCTCATCAACTTGCTTGTCTACCATCTATTCTTTATCCTTTAACAGACATCCCAATATCATCATGTTTATCAGTACCACTACCCTTCTGCCTAGTCTTCTGCAGTCGAATTTTTCTCACCTCCAGTTCGGCAGGGCTTACATCCTCACCTAGATTACGCTTGCTACGTCAGACAACAACATTCGTTGGTCTCGTCTTTGGCATGTTTGACCCTTAAACATGGCATAGCAAAAATAATCACAATTAGTATAAAAGCTTATGCATGGCAAAACAAATCTCCAAAAAAGAAACTGATGGCTAATTTTATATTAAGACCCCTTCACAATCATCCCTAACACAGAAACTCTCATCATCAGACAATTGATTTCGCAAATCTTCATTTTGCTGGACTGATATTGTTCCACTAACAAACTACTCTTCTGTCTCCAATTCGTGATATCCCCTCGGTGGCGCCCGCATAACTACATACCACGATGAGGAGTCATCTTCTCTAGAGTAAAAAAACATGTTTTGCTTGCGATGGCAGAATGTATGGATCTTGTAGAAAAGATGATTGGTTCATATGGAGGTTCACCAACGTAAAGCCGTCTTCTTCCTTCATACCATTCCCTCTGTTTGCCCAAATGCATTTGAATAGTGGAACATGGAAGATGTGATAGTCCAGCATAATGATCTCCTTTATAACTCCGTAGTACACAACCATATCAGCCATTTGTCTACTATCTCGGGCACTAGATCTACACATACTGAAAGCTTCATATGTCACTCCACTGTTTTGAGTCTTCCGCTTTACGTCATCTCTATGAAATCGATGGCCATTAATGACGTACCCCTTATAGCTTTGAGCAATATGTCTCAGACCAAATGCCAACCATCTCAGCTTGGTGGAATGACACTCTGAATTAGTTGGTATCTAATCAGAAAGTTACAGTATTAGTCAATTTGTAAAGATTAAGATAAAATTTAAACTGAAATGATATATTTATGTAACTTTGTCCAAACCTTTGCCTTTATCCACTCTGGAAACCTTTCGGTATGAAGTTTCCAACAAAGAGTTTCGTTTCTTGCACATCGGACATCAGAATCTTGCAATTCTTCTAAATGCATTCTGTTTCACAAGAATAAGTTATTATTCATAGATTATCAATAATCAATGACAAAATAACAAGATATAATTGTCAAATAAAGTTGAACTTACTCAATATAAGGATCTATAACTGCCGTGTTCATTAAAACATACCGATGAGCTATGTCTCTCTCCTTATCTGAAAGTGTAACTTCTTTTGGCTTCTGAAGTGGACGGCCTTCAAGGATGTGTTCATCAGAAGCAACATCTTCATTACGGTTTAGGGGTTCTTCAATTGATAGAGTATTCTTGAGGAACTCTAAACAGAAGGAAATGCATTCTTCAGCCAAGTATCCCTCTGCCATACACGCTTCTGGCCTTGCAAAATTTTAAACATATGCCTTCAGAGTTTTCATGTACCTACAGCTCAATCCCATAACAGTTTGTCATTAATACAAAGAGTTAAACATAAACTAAAATATCATTCATAACAATCTAATAGATAAAGAGATAAAAAAAAGAGTACCTCTCAAACGGATACATCCAGCGAAAGTGTACTGGTCCACCCAAGCGTGCCTCCCTTCCTAGATGTATAGGAAGGTGGAACATGATATCGAAAAGTGAAGGAGGAAAGAACCGCTCCATTTGGCACATGGTCTCGGCAAACTCAGACTCCAGGGAAAGCAGCTTCTCTGGATCAATAACACGCTGGCTCAACCTGTTGAAGTAGTTGCATAATCGAGTCACAGCAACCATGGGTCCTTTTGGCAGCAATCCTCTCAACGCCACAGGCAATAGATTTTTCATAAGGGCGTGATGATCATGCGACTTCATATCACTAATAACAGGAGGATCAAGAGAAATACAATTAGCTATATTAGCACAGTATCCATCAGGGCCTCTGAACTTAGATAACCTCTTGCAGAATCGAATCTTTTCTTCCTTCGAAAACCAAAAAGCTGCTGGCGGCAAGTAAGTTATCTTTCCCCGTATATGTGTGTGCAAGTTTCTTCTAATACCCATATCTTCTAAGTCTTTTCTTGCCTTGACTCCATCTTTTGATTTAGCACTATTCATCAGAGTAGACAATATAGCATCTGACAGGTTCTTCTCCACATGCATCAAATCGATGTTGTGACAAACCAGCAAATCCTAAGACAATAAATCAAACGGGTTAGTAATCGAAATAGATTTTAATAATAAAAGTATTAAGTCGGTACTTAAAACAACTAACCTTCCAATATGGTAAGTCGAAAAAAATTGATCGTTTCTTCCACCGCCATTGATTAGTGTCCTCTTCATATTCTTCATCTGAAACCACATCATCTTCACATAACTCAGCTCGTTTTCTTTTACTATCCTTACCTAAAGGTCTTCCAAAGTCATTCCTGAAATTCTTAATCGCCTCAAATATTTATGCTCCGGTTTGAATTCTCCTTATAGTCCCGTTCTCAACAGTGATATCAAACCATCCCTTTCTGCGTCTATAAGGATGTCCAGGTCTGAGTCGTTTCCTATTGCCCAAATAGACATACTTTCTACTAAACTTCAGCCACCTCTGTGGTGTATCCTTCCCACATACATTACAAGCTTGTTTTCCCTTCACTTTACATCCAGACAAAGTCCCTAAAGCTGGATAGTCACTGATACTCCACAACAACAAAGCTTTAAGTGTGAATTTCTCTTTTAAAAATGAGTCATACACCACAATACCTTCATTCCACAAGTCCTTCATGTCATCTATTAATGGTTGTAGATAAACATCAATGTTGTTGCTCGGTGCAGTTGGCCCAGGGATTAACATAGTCAGCATGATATTCTCAGCTTTCATACACGTTGTTGGAGACATGTTATAATTCACTAACAACACTGGCCAGGTACTGTATTTGGTGTTCTGAATAGAGAAAGGGTTCATACCATCAGTAGAAATACCTAGCCGAAGGTTTCTAGGTTCATCAGCAAACTCTGGCCACTTCTCTTTCACCTGAGCCCAAGTTATAGAGTCCACTGGATGTCTCATTGTACCATCTTCTGTTGCATTGCTTAAATGCCAACGCAAATCCTCAGCAATTCTTTTTGATCTAAACATCCTACTGAATTTTTCCTTGATCGGAAAATACCTAAGGACCTTCGCAGGAATTCCCTTCTTCACATCACCATTGTGCTTATCCATTTCCCATCTTGAAACACTACATCTTGGGCAGCTTTCAATCTTATCATACTGCTTCCTATACAGAACACAATCATTCTTGCATGCGTGAATGACATCATAACCAAAACCAAATACCTTCAAGAACCTCTTAATCTCATCTGTTGACTTTGGAAGCACATTATCTGCAGGTAGCATGTCATAGACCATCGTCAATAGCTGATCAAAGTAGTTCTCTGACATCCCGCTCTTCACTTTTATGCGGTAGAGGCCCATGATTGCAGAGACCTTGGTGTAATTGGGACACGTCGAGTACAATGGTGATTCAGTGTCATTCAACTTCTTACTAAACTCAGATTCTTCAGTAGTGTTAAACCATCAGCAAACTGAGATCCACTGGGCTTCGGTGACTGTGGACTCCCTTCACCATCAAAATAAGCTGTCCTAAACAGCTCATAAGCCTCCAAACCATAAGTTTTATCATCATCCTTCTTATCTTCCATTCTGTCCCCATGCATAATCCACACTGTTTTCCTCTTGTACTTATGATCCATTCCCCTAATCACTAAATGATCGAATACTGCATCGACCGGTTGATGGCAAACATTACGGCAATCGATCCATGGACAGAAAATCTCGGTACGATAACCCAAACTACTTGATTATGCATTCACAAATGTTCTTGCTCCTTCAGCATACTCAAGGCTATTCCTGTAAAGAAAACATAAAATCGAATTCTCAATTGAACTCAGAAACACAATTGAAATTAAAAGTATAAAAGAATATGACAGAGAGGTTCATACCTTGGAAGCCAAATCCATGACTTCTCCATATTACTCCGAAAACACCACAGCTCCTCGACCAATTATACACACACATGTGAGCATAAA
The DNA here is from genome assembly GCA_002933935.1 of Eutrema yunnanense. Lineage (NCBI taxonomy): Eukaryota > Viridiplantae > Streptophyta > Magnoliopsida > Brassicales > Brassicaceae > Eutrema > Eutrema yunnanense. The sequence goes on along the minus strand of PKML01029451.1, from coordinate 182,386 downwards.
TCCATTGATCAGACACTCAAATAACTAACATATTCAATTTGTTAAACCTTGCCAGAACAACAAATTGAATAAAAAGAGAGAAGGGTTCACTATATTACCGAATTCACAAAAGTCTTCTGCGACAAAGAAACTATAAAAATCACATAAAGAACATGATAAAAGAAAACGATTATTACTCAACCGTAAAATACAAAACCCAATTTGAACCTAAAAACCCTAAGAAAATCAAATACCTTCGACTGTGATGCCTGAACCAAAGCTTCCTACAAAAAAAAGAGAGAAGAAATCGAAAAGGGTTAGTAGCCGACATGTGAAAACCCTTAATCGATAAACCCAAACCCAGAAACTCGAATTTCAACTTCAACCTCAAATTATACCTGAGAAATTGGAATCTAAACGCCGGCCACGACGATTGCTGCCCTGATTTCTGAAGTTTATCACTGCGACGGCGACAGTCTTTCGTTGACTATAGAGAGAGGCTACGGTTTTTTTGTTTAGGTCTAAGTTAAGAAACACGAGAAAAATGGCTAAGTGTTTTGTTTTTTTTTTGGTCTAAGTGGAGAGGCAAAACAAAAAGTTACGCGGTCTACAGTTGAGAGCCAAAACAAAAAATTAGGCGGGCAACTAATTTTTTTTGTTTTATTATCTCATGTGTTTTATAATATTGAATCTAAAAACAAAATATATAAGTGGCTAAAATTTTTTTTTTGGTCACGACAAAAAAAAAGAAAAATGTTAAAAAATACTCATATATCATAAAATTCGCAAAAAAAAAATAAAAATGCCTCAGTGTTTTTTTTTATATAGTTAAGCTGCAAACACTTTTAAATCATAAAATTCCACAAAAAACTAAACCCTAAACCCTAAATCAAACCCCAAACCCTATGCCTTATCCTTATACGATAAACCGCCAAACCCTATACACTATATCTTCCAATAGTTTTTTTCATCTTCTGAATGTATTTATTTTTTTATATATAGATAAGAAACACTCTAAAATCATAAAATTCGCCAAAAAACTAAACCCTAAACCCTAAATCGAACCCCAAACCCTATACACTATAGATAAAAGACTTTGTAACTTATCATCATTTCCAATCATTGCCAAACATTTTCATTTGTTAATTGACAACATAACCTAAATCATAAATCAACATAACTTAAACCCTAAACCAACATAACATAAACCCTACAAGCCAATGTCCAAAACCCTAAATCAAATATTCAAGAATTAATTCTTATTTTATTTATAATTTTAAAATTTTTGGTTTATAGATCATGACAATTTATTTTGTATAATCCATTGTTAATTGGGTAATTATAATGAAATTATATTTCACACAATAAACCCTATAAGCCAATGCCCTAAACCCTAAATCAAATATTCAAGACTTAATTCTTTTATTTATAATTTTTAAATTTTAATTTATAGATGAAAGACAATTTTTTGTATATTCCATTGTAATTAATTGGGTATTTATGTGTGAAATTATATTTCACACAATAAACTCTATAATCAATGCCCTAAACCCTATATTATATTTTCAAGACTTAATTTTTTAAAAAAATATTTACATATTAAGAGACAAATTTCAGAACAACATGCGTTTAATAAAATTGATAAGACAAAGAAAACTATGTTTTATTGAATTATCAAAGAGAGAACAATCTCAAGTCGAGATATGGTCACAGACAGTACGAGGTAGATTATCCCAACACATACAAACCAAAAACAACACAAATCTAAAGCTACACTATCATGACACCAAGGAGAAAAGCTTTGACACTCCTTTGGGAGCTCTCTAATAATCACCTGCGTCAAAAAAACAAATCAAAAGGAAAAGGATAAGAAGAAAGACTAAACTGCAGTCAACAAACCAAGCTAGAACAGCTCTCTTGTTTCAATTCAAATAGCAATAGAGTATGCTTAAAGATGAAAATGCCATGCCTTAGTCTCGACGACGAGCTTTGCCTCGTGAGGACTCTCCTTGTTCTTGTTTTGGCCGTTTCATTGGAGCGGAGTTGCGTTCTTTGTTTCTAAGTTTTTGGACAAGTCTCCGGACCATAGGTTCGACGTCTTCTTCCGGTTCCTCAATACGTATCAAGTATCCCATGGAGCGTCTGTACTCTAGTTATGTGATCTCCTCCACATCAGTTCCTTGATCAGCAGATGCTTCTTGTTGTGGCTGTTGCTGGAATTGTGGTATGATTCCATATGCTGGTAGTCCGCAAATGATCTCTTTCCTTGCTTGCATTATGTCCTCCTTTTATTTACTAGTCCAAAAGGCAAACAAAGATCATAAAGGCAGAATTAGGAATTTCGCAAAACAAAAAGCTTGTAATCATCTCAATCGCGATGTAACCAAATAGCTACGAATATTAAGAGGTACACAAAAGCACTGAATACATTCCAGAGATCTTCCCGTGGTGATGAAATCTCAGTCTCCAAGGTGTTCAGTGCTTTTGTAGTATCTGATATGCTCAAATTAATACCCTATGTAGATACTAAAGCAGTTGTTGTAGTATATAGCTAGGGGTCGAACACAAGGACTCACAGAAACACACAATAGATTATATAGAAGAGAATTAAGCTAAACCAATAGATGTAATTGAAAGCAGTGCAGAAATTAAAAGTGTTGTAATTCAATTGGGAGAAATATAGGCTCAGGATATTTCTCAGGAAATCAATGAATGCAGATAAACTAACTAGCAGGATTCAGATTTAGCGCAGTTCTTGAACTCAAATAACTAAGGTATAATTAACCAACTGTCGTTGCGAGAGTTATCTAAATCTAAATCCTAGGAATTCCAAATCTCTTTGCGAATCCTAAAGTCTAAATCAGCTTTAATATCAGGTTTGATATGTTCACAAATCAATTAAACCAAATCTCTTTGTGAATAATCAATTTGCTCACCTAAAGTTCTATCAGGTAATTAATAGCACTGTCGTGCCTAATCAATTATCCTAAGATCTAAGTTCCAGATTCGTCAACCTAGAATTAGCTTCGAACACAACCTAAGCGAAGAACTAATACAGATGGTGAATCCTAAACAGATAATCAACATAGCATTCAGAGAAAACCCTTATGAGAACCCTAAACCTAAAGTGGATCTACTCAGACATGGAGATTGAAAGCAACATGATTGAATAGATCATCAAAGAAATCAATAAAAAGAGGAGTTCAGAGTTGTCTCTCAAAAACCAAAAGTAAAATCAAAGTATAGAAAATAAAGCATAGCCTAAACAGGTGGCTGTAAAATCCCTATAAATAACCTAAATCATGTTTTGGGGCTTCTTGCAAATATTAAAGACTTCTGGACCAAGTTGCAATTCTTCAACTCTTCATTAAAGTCGCGGGTCGTGTCTTGCTGCGATGGGCATCGATCGATACCAGGGGGTATTGATATATCATGGTTTTTAACCTATTTAAGCCATGATATAAGTCCATTTTATAGAGTCTTTATAGTATTTTCGAGTCTTTTAGACTCTTTTACAGGTTATAGCACGTTGGGAGCATTATTGGAGATATTGGAGCTTTCTGGAGCAGTTTGGAGCAAAGCTGAAGATCGTGTTGCTGAGTACCTGAATTCACGTCTTGTATCGATCGATACCCCCTGGTATCGATCGACACTCATCGCAACAAACACGAACCCGCGAGTTTTCAAAGACTTGAAGAATTGCAAAAGTGCCCAGAAGTCTTTGATATTTACAAGAACACCCCAATTCGTGATTTAGGTTATTTATAGGGAATTTTACAGCCACTTTGTTGGCTACACTTATTTTATTCTGGATTTGAGAGAGAGCTTTTGAGGGAGACAAGTCTGATACTTAGTTCGTCTGAGAGAAGATTTCGAACCCTTGTTACTCTTTCATATTTATTTATTTGAGTATTTATTCAGTCATGTTTATTGTTTCAATCTACATGTCTGAGTAGATCACCTGTTAGTTTTGGGGTTTTCTCATAGGGATTTCTTTGAATGCTAGGTTGATTATCTGTTAGGATTCACTATCTGAATTAGTTCTTCACCATATGTTGTTCTCAAAGCTAATTCTGGATTGATCACCTAGAACTTAGATCTTAAGATAATTGATTAGGCACGAGAGTGCGATTAATTACCTGATAGAATCTATAGTGAGCAAATTGGTTATTCGCAAAGAGATTTGGTTTAATTAATTTGTGAACATATCAAACCTGAACTTTAAAGCTGATTTAGACTTTAGGATTCGCAAAGAGATTTGGAATTCCTAGGATTTAGATTTAGATAGTTTTCGCAACGAGAGTTGGTTAGCTATATTTTAGTGATTTGAGTTCAAGAACCGTGCTTAATCTGAATCATGTTAGTTAATTTAGATGCATTCATTGATTTTCTAAGAAATACCCTGAACCTATCTGCCTCCAACTGAATTTACAACACCTTTAATTGCATACTTGTTTTCAATTACATCTTTTGATTTAGCGTATTTTGGATCTATATAATCTACTGTGTGAAATCTTGAGTTCTTGTGTTCGACCCCTGATTTACTGCAGCAACTGCTTTAGTACTATTTAGGGTATTAATTTGAGCATATCAAATTTGGCGCCGTTTCCGGGGACTCAATTCGCCATTAGATTTTAGCTAAGAAATTCGTCTAAATCGCCCGAGTATTGATCGATACCCTTCAGTATCGGTCGATACCCGACGTATATTTTAGCCACTTACATTCTTGGTTTTTGTTTTCAGGTGCATGCCTAATCGAGAAACCAGAAGGAACAAGAACGCTGAGCTAGTTGATCTGTCACTCGAGCAACTAGCACTTGTGGAACGCACAAACAGGAAAGCAAAGAAATCAGCTAAGATGAACAACAATCAAGTGGGATTGGTTCAAGATGCAGCTGGTGCTTACAGAGACCAAGATGGTCGGTTGTGCAATGAGCAAGGACAACGTCTGGATGGAGAGGGGATCGTCATACCACATGCTCCTGTTGTCGCTGAGAATGTCGCTGGGAACGCGAGGAACGCTATGGTTAATCGTGGAAGAACGATTGGTGAGTACAACAAGCCGGATCAGTTTTTCACCAATCGTTTAATGATTCGTCCTCCTGCGTTTGAGAGGAATGACTTTGAGCTGAAACCTGCTTACTACACTCTTGTGGGACAACATCTCTTTCATGGTCTTCCTCATGAACATTCGATGGATCATGTGGAGAAGTTCGAGGACTTGGTCACTAGCATCAAGAGCAATGGAGTGTCCTACGACTATCTCTTCTGCAAGCTCTTCCCCTACTCTATAGGTGGAGATGCGACTTACTGGCTGATGGAGCTACATCCTGGATCATTGACTACTTGGGAGGACACTAAGAAGGCCTTCCTGATTAACTTCTACGATGATGCACGATATGAGGATCTGAGGAATAAATCTCCCAATTTTCTCAAAGACCTACTGAGGCGTTCAAGGCTGCTTGGACGAGATTCAGATCGTATCAGAGAGATTGTCCACATCACAGATACTCTGATGTGCAGCTGCTGGGTATCTTCTTCAGAGGGATAGATTGGAGGTATAATATGGTTTTGGACGCTTCAAGCAATGGTAATTTCAACACCAGGTATCATGAGGACGCTTATGTGTTGATTGAGAACTTTGCATCTAGCACTAGCACCAAGAGTGCAGATTTCGAGCGCAAGAAGCTGGCTGGTAATCATGATGGGTCGCAGATCGCTGAAGTTAAGGCTCAGCTGGATTCTATGCACAGTCTTCTGCTGGGAAAGACAACAAAGGCCGTTCACTTTGCTGAAGATGTTGAGGTGTTTAACGAGGGTGAAGCAGAAGATGTCAACTACATTGGTGGTTCTGGTTTTCAGGGACAGAGGAACCAATTCAACAACAATCGGAGCTTCAACAACAACTTCCAGCAAGGAGGATTCAACCAGAAACCTGCCCAAAACAGCGGTTACACCAGGAACTACGGAAGTCCTTCTTACGAGCCTGTGACTGCTAAAACATCAGAGAACAAGATTGAGGCCATGATTGAAACACTCGTTCAAGGACAGCAGCAGATCACAGTGACCTTCAATGGTAAGATGGACGCCATGTACAAAGATCTGAGTGGAAGGATCGATGCTCTTGGTATTTATCAGAAGAAGCTGGAAACTCAGGTAGCTCAAACTTCAGAAGGTTCGAGAAGACAAGAAGGTTTTCTTCCAGGAAAAGGAGATAACCCAAGGGCACACATCAATGCCATTACCTTGAGAAGTGTTAAATAGGTCACTTCAGGAGCGAGAGTAGACCAAACTGCTAAAAATTTTGAGATGTCTGACGATGAGGACACTGAAATCGCCAAGGCATCGATCGACACTACCCAGCATCGATCGATACCGTTCAAAATTCTTACACGGGAAAACCCAAAATCTCGTGTATCGATCGATACCTCCCCTGTATCGATCGATACTGAGCCTGCAATCGATATTGCACCTAAGATTATAGAGGAGAAACCGAAAGCGGTTGCAGAGAGAGTCTACATACCGCAGATACCTTATCCCAGAGCTCTTGGGAAGACTAAGAAGGAGGTCGAGGACACTAGATGCAAGGAAATTTTGGACAAGCTGGTTGTTGAACTTCCCTTCATCGATGCTATCAAAACTTCTCCAGCTTTCAGGAGATATGTCAAGAAGATGGTGTCCAACAATGTGAACATTGAAGATGGTTGTCTGATGATCACTCATGGGTGCAGTGCAATCCTAACCAACAGGATCCCAACGAAACTACCAGATCCAGGGAGCTTTGTCTTGGATTGCACAATCTTTACTGACAGGTTTGAGCGTTCTCTTTGTGACCTTGGCTTAAGTGTCAACCTCATGCCATACTCGGTTGCTAAGAGAATGGGAATGACAGACTTCACTTCTACGAGGATCTCGCTGATCGTTCAGTTAGACTTCCAGAAGGTTTGCTCCAGGATGTTCCGATTAAGATTGGGAATTGCTTAATCCCAACTGATTTCATTGTCTTGGAGTATGATTCGGAATCCAGAGATCCTCTCATCTTTGGAAGGCCATTCCTAGCAACAGCTGGTGCTCTGATTGATTGCAGGAATGGGAAGATGGCTCTTAACATTGGTGAGTTGGTCATGACTTTTAACATGGAGAAGATGATGAAGAGACCAACCATCGATGGACAGACTTTCTTCGTTGATACCTCTGTGACATTGCTGAGGAGTACTTCTTGGAGATGCATCCTGAAGACCCATTGGAGAGGGCATTGGTCTGTTTGGCTGAGTCAGAGGTTAATGCGAATGATGCGAATGATGCTGCTACTGAATATGGGAAGATGCTCGATACAGCACTGCCAGTATCGATCGATACTCACCTAGTATCGATCGATACCCTGCGGCCAGAAAGAAGTTTGGTCGAAAGAACTAAACAAGCTGCTGGGCTTGGGGATTGGAGCGAGGAGAAAGATCCTAAAGTGGAACTCAAACCACTTCCTGCGAATATGAGGTATGGTTTTCTTGGTCCTAATTCCACGTTCCTAGTAATCATTAATGCTTCCTTGAACAACGCATAGGTTACCTTACTGCTGAGCAAGCTGCACAAGTATCGCAAAGCTCTTGGTTATTCTCTTGATAATATTTCAGATATATCACCGGACATGTGCATGCATAGGATTCATCTTGAGGACGAGTCAAAGGCTTCAATTGAGCATCAAAGGAGGCTGAATCCGAACCTGAAGAAAGTGGTTAAGAAAGAGGTCATGAAACTCTTGGATGCAGGAGTTATCTATGCCATCTCAGATAGCTCTTTTGTCAATCCAGTGCACGTTGTTCCTAAGAAAGGAGGGATAACCGTGGTGAAGAATGAGAAGGATGAGATGATTCCTACAAGGACTATCACTGGACATCGAATGTGCATTGACTACAGGAAGTTGAATGCAGCTACACGGAAAGATCACTTCCCATTGCCATTCATTGACCAGATGCTGGAGAGATTGGCTAGCCATCCCTACTATTGTTTCCTTGATGGGTATTCAGGTTTCTTCCATATTCATATCCATCCAGATGACCAAGGGAAGACCACTTTCACATGTCCCTATGGCACATTCGCATACATGAGAATGCCATTTGGATTGTGTAACGCTCCAGCCACTTTTCAGAGGTGCATGATGTCTATCTTCACAGACATGATTGAGGATTTCATGGAGGTGTTCATGGATGATTTTTCAGTATATGGATCATCATTCAAGGACTGTTTGGCTAACTTGTGTAAGGTGCTCCAGAGGTGTGAAGAGAAACACTTGGTCCTTAATTGGGAAAAGTGTCACTTTATGGTTTAGGATGGCATCGTACTTGGGCACAAGGTCTCTGAAGCTGGGATCGAAGTTGACAAAGCCAAGATTCAGGTCATGACAAGTTTCCAACCACCGACTTCTGTGAAGGATATTCGGAGTTTCCTTGGTCATGCTGGGTTTTACAGGAGGTTTATCAAGGATTTCTCCACGATAGCACGCCCACTCACTTCTTTATTGTGCAAGGAGATCAAACTTGATTTCACACCTGATTGTCTTGCAGCCTTTGAGGAGATCAAAAAGGCTTTGGTGAGTGCTCCTATTGTGCAACCTCCTGATTGGACTCAGCCTTTTGAGATCATGTACGATGCTAGTGACTTTGCTGTTGGGTCAGTTCTGGGTCAGAGAAAGGATAAGAAGCTGCACGTCATCTAATATGCCAGTAGGACATTGGATGACGCTCAAAGGAATTACAGCACCACAGAGAAGGAACTACTTGCAGTTGTCTTCTCCTTTGAGAAATTCCGATCCTACTTGATTGGAAGCAAGGTGGTTGTTCATACTGATCATGTTGCTCTCAAGTATCTGATGAATAACAAGAATCTCAAGCCTCGTCTTTGTCATTGGGTTGTTTTGCTACAAGGATTCGACATTGAGGTTAAGGACAAGAGATGCATAGAGAACGGGGTCGCTGACCATCTCTCGCGGATGCAGACGTCCCTATTGTTCATCAGCTACCTGAGGAAGCCATTTACTTCATTGAAATTGGGTTTCAGACGAATCTCGCAGAGAATCAGCAATTTTCACGAGTTGCAGGTTTCAGTATCGATCGATACCCTGCTGGTATCGGTCAATACCCTGGCGATTCCGAGCCTGTTTTAATTGTTGATCATTCTGGTGTTTCTGAAAACCATCTTGTCGCTGCAACTGATTTTGATGATCCATGGTACGCTGATATTCCCAATTACCTCGCTGCAGATGCAGAGCCAAGAAACCTCAAGAAGTATAACAAGAAGAAGTTCATGCGTGACATAAGGAGATTCTTTTGGGATGAACCTTACCTGTACAAGCATTGTTCTGATGGTATCTACAGGAGATGCGTTGCTGAATCAGAGGTTCCAGGTGTTTTGTTTCATTGCCATGGATCCGACTATGCTGGTCATTTTGCCACTTTCAAGACAGTGTCCAAGACTCTTCAAGCAGGGTTCTTGTGGCCTACCATGTTTAAGGATGCTCATGCTTTCGTCTCACAGTGCGATGCTTGTCAGAGGAGAGGGAAGATCAGTAAGAGACATGAGATGCCACAAAATTTCATCCTTGAGGTTGAAGTTTTCGATTGTTGGGGCATCGACTTTATGGGTCCCTTTCCATCGTCACATAAGAAAAATTACATCCTGGTTGCTGTGGACTATGTGTCCAAATGGGTGGAAGCGATAGCTAGTGAGAAAAATGACTCTGCGGTGGTTCTTAAGCTGTTTAAGACCATCATTTTTCCTCGCTTTGGAGTACCTCGAATTGTGATAAGTGATGGTGGCTCTCACTTTATCAACAAGGTTTTCGAGAGGTTGTTGAAGAAGTATGGTGTGAACCATCGTGTAGCTACTCAATATCACCCTCAGACGAGTGGACAAGTCGAGGTCTCCAACAGGCAGATCAAGGAGATTTTGGAGAAGACAGTGAGTGCTTCTAGGAAGGATTGGTCTACGAAGTTGGATGATGCGCTATGGGAATACAGGACTGCTTTCAAGACACCGCTGGGTACTACACATTTCCACTTGCTGTATGGGAAAGCATGTCACCTTCTAGTGGAGATTGAGCACAAGGCTGCTTGGGCCACGAAGTTGCTGAACTTCGACATCAAACCTGCTGCTGAGAGGAGATTGATTCAGCTGAACGAGCTGGATGAGATAAGGCACCACGCTTATGAGAACTCGAAGCTGTACAAGGAGAGAACCAAGGCTTATCATGATAATAAGATCATCTCCAGACACTTCGAGCCGAACGACCAGGTACTTCTGTATAACTCTCGTTTGCAATTGTTTCCTGGTAAATTGTGTTCTCGTTGGTAAGGTCCCTTCACAATCAAAGAGGTCAGACCACATGGTGCTGTAGTACTGATCAATCGTAAAGGCGAAGAGTTCACTGTCAATGGTCAAAGGGTGAAACACTATTGGGCAAAGGCCGAGATTCCAGACTGACACATAACGTCTCTGGATAATGCACCCACAACCTGAGTGGAGTTACAGTCAAGCTAATGACGTTAAACGAGCGCTTGGTGGGAGGCAACCCACTGGTGAGTCTGTTTTTGAGTCGTTTTTCTTTTTATTTTCGTTCGTTTTGTGTTTGTGTCAGGATAAACAAGGAGCAAAACTCGAAATAGCCTGAGTGTCGATCGATACCCTTCAGTATCGATCGATACCCTACGCGATTGAGAATGGTTCATGTCGACTTAAGCCTGGTATCGATCGATACCAGGCTGTGTGTCGGTCGATACTCAATGTTCCAGCAAGGTAACTTCTTGTTTTTCCCAATTTTATTCTGTTCTTTTGTTTTCTTTCACTAACTCTAGGCTAGATAACACTGGGGACAGTGTTGTTCAACTCTAGGGGAGGTGTCTGCTGACATTGTTTTTGTTTTTCTTAGAGTCAGTTGTTTTATCGAGTCAAAATTGTTTTATTGAGTCAAAACTTGTTGGAGATAATGATCATGTGCTTGAAACTATTGATTTGAATTTATTTTTGAGTGCACAGTGTTACATGATCAGTTCTAGATCGACTAATGAAAAATCCAAGGACTGACCAGTTGACTAGAAAACATCCATGTCTCCAGCAGAGTTCTTCTGAAACGTGATCCAAATTTTTGCACTTCATTAATGTGGTTAGTGTTTTTAGAGCTTGATTCATCATTCATATCTGATAAAGGAACCCATGTGTTTAGAGTTATGGTATCTCTCTCCCCTGTTATAAGTTGATAAATAAGAGCATAAAAGATTGAAATGATTTTCTTCTGAGTAGAGGGTTAGGAAAATTTCCAGCGATCCCATTATTCTACTTAAGAGGGAATGATCACACAAAGGATTGGAAGCGAGGCTAGGATTTTCCTATGATGTCATTATTCGCCTACATCCTTTGATACATAGAGAGGGAAGAACCGGGGATTTGGTGGCAAACACCATCAATACTCGCGTCTCATACCTTGATGTGTATATGAAAAGCTGAAAATAAAAGAAAGAACATAATAAGAAATAAGTCTGGGGGAGAGAAATTGAAACAAAAAGTGTGAAAAAGGGTGGTTCCTTGTCATGATATTGTTTGGTAAAGAATCTAGAAGGTTCTTGAACATAAGCTGCAACGATAAAACTGGTGATGAGGGTTTTATTTGAACAATGCTGTGGGATAATGTGTGGAGTCTGGGAAAGCTGCCAATGTCTACGGAGAAGTACATGGTGGTTAGATCAAAAGCTGATTATGTGACATTTGGCTACTTGGAAAGAGGGTCATTTCGATGGTTCATGAACAGGTGAGTCTCCGCGTTTTCAAACCTCTTTCTCTGGTTTAGTCTTCTATTTGCTTGAGGGCAAGCAAAATGCTAAGTCTGGGGGAGTTGATATATCATGCTTTTTACCCTATTTAAGCCATGATATAAGTCCATTTTATAGAGTCTTTATAGTATTTTGGAGTCTTTTACAGGTTATAGCACGTTGGGAGCATTATTGGAGATATTGGAGTTTTCTGGAGCAGTTTGGAGCAAAGCTGAAGATCGTGTTGCTGGGTACCTGAATTCACGTCTAGTATCGATCGATACCCCCTGGTATCGATCGACACTCATCGCAGCAAACACGACCCGCGAGTTTTCCAAGACTTGAAGAATTGCAAAAGTGCCCAGAAGTCTTTGATATTTACAAGACGACCCCAATTCGTGATTTAGGTTATTTATAGAGATTTTTACAGCCACTTTGTTGGCTACGCTTATTTTATTCTGGATTTGAGAGAGAGCTTTTGAGGGAGACAAGTCTGATACTTTGTTCGTCTGAGAGAAGATTTCGAACCCTTGTTACTCTTTCTTATTTATTTATTTGAGTATTTATTCAGTCATGTTTATTGTTTCAATCTCCATGTCTGAGTAGATCACCTGTTAGTTTTGGGGTTTTTTCATAGGGATTTCTTTGAATGCTAGGTTGATTATCTGTTAGGATTCACTATCTGAATTAGTTCTTCACCATAGGTTGTTCTCAAAGCTAATTCTGGATTGATCACCTAGAACTTAGATCTTAGGATAATTGATTAGGCACGAGAGTGCTATTAATTACTTGATAGAATCTATAGTGAGCAAATTGATTATTCGCAAAGAGATTTAGTTTAATTGATTTGTGAACATATCAAACCGAACTTTAAAGCTGATTTAGACTTTAGGATTCGCAAAGAGATTTGGAATTCCTAGGATTTAGATTTAGATAGTTTTCGCAACGAGAGTTGGTTAGCTATATTTTAGTGATTTGAGTTCAGGAACCGTGCTTAATCTGAATCCTGTTAGTTAATTTAGCTGCATTCATTGATTTTCCGAGAAATACCATGAACCTATCTGCCTCCAACTGAATTTACAACACCTTTAATTGCATACTTGTTTTCAATTACATCTTTTGATTTAGCGTATTTTGGATCTATATAATCTATTGTGTGAAATCTTGAGTTCTTGTGTTCGACCCCTGATTTACTGCAGCAACTGCTTTAGTACTATTTAGGGTATTAATTTGAGCATATCAGGTAGCGATCGACACTAGTCGTAAAATCGGGTACTCAGCAACACGATCTTCAACCTTTCTCCAAATGCTCCAGAAAGCTCCAATATCTCCAATAATGCTCCCAACGTGCTATAACCTGTAAAAGACTCTAAAACACTACGAAATAGAATAAAGACTCTATAAAACAGACTTATATCATGGCCGAAAAGGGGTAAAAACCATGATATATCATTATCTCCTAACAAGAAGAGAGCATCGTATACACAAATATGTATTTGAACACATCATAATCAGAACCTAAAGCAACCTAAAGCAACCTAAAGCAACATAAAGCAATACTCAAATGCAGAACATAATCAAACCAATGCACATACAAAAAGATGAAATCGGAGTTAAGTATCTAAACCCCTAGATGTTTTAAGTATCTAGCACATATAGAAATCGAAGCAGCAAAGATATTCTACAAAATAAGAGATGAAAAATCAATGAATAAGAAACTAATAAATCAAGTTAACCTATATCAACTTCAGAGTCAGTAATCCAAACCATAATATACAGTGATGAAGACAAAATCTCCAAAATAACAATCTCGAAATTGATAGAGATGGATAGAGGAACGAACGACGAGCTGAATCTACTAAGTGGTTTAAACAGATTAGGAATTAGAGTAAAGCAAAATAACATAATCAAATCAATCCATTGGACATGACAGAGTTCTAGAGATGAGAATTTCAAAAGTCGAGTGGAAAATCGATAGGTTTTGAGACCAAACAAGTTAGCGATATTCTACAAATTGTTAAGCAAATCCGAAACAAATAAGCAAGGATTAAAGGACGACAAAAGAAAAAGGGGTTTTTTGAAATCTTTTTTACAAGGAGAGATTAAAGAGAAAGAGTCTTCGATTCTGGAGATGCCGAAATGAAATGGACAAGATGAGATATGGGTTCGTCAAAAAAGCCAAAGGAAGAAAGAAAGAGGATTTAGGGTTCCTGAGTTTTAATTCTCGGTAAATCAAGTTTTTTTTCCCGTCGAAATGGAGAGAAATGAGCAAATCTTTGAGACAAAAAGATTAGGTTTAGACTTAGAAAATTTTAGGGAGCTCATCGACCAAAAACAAAAAAATAAGCGGGCAAAAAAATTAAGTATCCCGGTTCACCTAACATAGCACCAATCAAATGACACATGCAATTAAAAAGGAGGATATGATCAAAAAATAAAAAAGATGTAACACTTTTATACGCGACCACTATTTCATAGCATTGGCAATTTACAAACGCTATGAAAGAGTAGCGTCTATAACATTTATTGCAGAGTTTGTAAAAACGCTATGTTTTAGTGCTATCAATACTTCAATTTGCTGTAGTGAACACAGTGGTATTAAGACCTGATGAGGCTGGAGTTCTGAGAGACCAAGAGGGTCATGTGTACAATGAGAGAGGGCAGCGAGTTGATGAGGCTGGAAACGTCGTTGTCCCTGCTGCTGTTTTTGATATTGTCGCGCCAGCTGGACGCGCCAACGTTGGGAATGCTGCAGGTGATCGAGGTAGAACGCTTGGTGAGCACAACAGACCTGATCAGTTCTTTGCCAATCGATCTGCGATTCGCATCCCAAATTTTCAGAGGAATGACTTTGAGCTGAAATATGCGTACTACGCTCTTGTGAGTCAGAATCCTTTCCATGGCCTATCTAATGAACATCCCATGGATCATATCGAGAGGTTCGAAGATTTGGTCACTAGTATGAAGTACAATGGAGTGCCTAATGAGTTCCTCTTCTGCAAACTTTTCCCATACTCTCTTAGTGGGGATGCTGCTTATTGGCTGAAGCAGTTGGCTCCTGGTTCACTAACTACATGGGAGGAGACGAAGAATGCATTCATGATCAATTTCTATGATGATGCGAGATCCGAGGAGCTCAGGAACAAGATCTCTCAATTTTCTCAAGGTCCAACAGAAGCACTCAAAGATGCTTGGATCCGTTTCAAGTCTTATCAGAGAGATTGTCCGCACCATGGGTTCACTCAGGTTCAACTGCTGGGTACTTTCTACAGAGGAATCGATTGGAGGTACCAGATGGCTTTGGATACTGCGAGTAATGGGAACTGCAAAACCAGGTATTGATATATCATGGTTTTTACCCTGTTTAAGCCATGATATAAGTCCTTTTATAGAGTCTTTTCTAGTGTTTTGTAGTATTTTAGAGTCTTTTACAGGTCTTAGCACGTTTGGAGCTTAATTGGAGATATTGGAGCTTTCTGGAACATTCTGGAGCGAAGCAGAAGATCCGTGTAGTATACCCGTCAAAATCACCTGAGTATCGATCGATACTGCCTAGTATCGATCGATACCACTCGGGGAAACATTAGGATCGCGACTTATTGAAGAGTTGAAGAATTGCAGAATTGGCCCAGAAGACTTTGATATTTACAAGAAGGCCCAAAACGTGTTTTAGGTTATAAATAGGATTTTACAGCCACATGTTTAGGCTATGCCTTTTTATGCTTTATTTTACTTTGGTTTGAGACAAGTCTGAATCTCCCTTCGTCCGAGATCAGATCTCAAGAACCTCTTTGTTATTCTTATTCTATTGATTCAATTGCCATGTCTGAGTAGATCCACCTTAGGTTTAGGGTTTTCTCATAAAGGATTTCTTTGAATGCTAGGTTAATTATCTGTTTAGGATTCACCATCTGAATTAGTTCTTCGCCTTAGGTTGTGTTCAAAGCTAATTCTAGGTTGACGAATCTGGAACTTAGATCTTAGGATAATTGATTAGGCACGAGAGTGCGATTAATTACCTGATAGAACCTAGGTGAGCAAATTGATTATTCGCAAAGAGATTTGGTTTAATTGATTTGTGAACATATCAAACCTGTTATTAAAGCTGATTTAGACTTTAGGATTCGCAAAGAGATTTGGAATTCCTAGGATTTAGATTTAGATAGTTTTCGCAACAAGAGTTGGTTAATTATATTTTAGTGATTTGAGTTGTAGAACTGCGCTAAATCTGAATCCTGCTAGTTAGTTTATCTGCATTCATTGATTTCCTGAGAAAAACCCTGGGCCTATATTCTCCCGTCTAATTTACAACTCTTTTTATTTCTGCATTGCTTTCAATTCAATCTGTTTGGCTTAGCTTAATTCCACACTATATAATCTATTGTGAGTTTCCTTGAGTCTTTGTGGTTCGACCCCTAGCTATACTGCAGCAACTGCTTCAGTACTATCTAGAGTATTAAATTGAGCATTTCAATTTTGGCGCCGTTACCGGGGACTCATATTCGCCATTAGATTTTAGCTGTTGAGTTTCGAATAAGTCCGCCAGTATCGATCGATACTCACTAGTATCGGTCGATATTCCGGCGATTTCTTTGTTGGTATCGATCGACACCACTTGGTATCGATCGATACTCAACGTCTTTTTCTGGTTACTTACGTGCTTTGCTTAGTGTTTTGTTTGCAGGTGTATGCATGTTCGTGAAACCAGAAGCAACAAGAGCACTCAGCTAGTTGAACTGTCACTGGAACAGCTAGCGCTTGTGGAACGCACAAACAGAAAGACCAAGCAAACATCAGGGATGAACAACCCAGTGGTTTTAAGAACTGATGAGGCTGGGATTCTGAGAGACCAAGAGGGTCATGTGTGTAATGAGAGAGGACAGCGACTCGATGAGGCTGGAAACATCGTTGTCCCTGCTCCTATTGTTGAGATTGTCGCGCCAGCTGGGTGCGCCAACGTTGGGAATGCTGCAGGTAATCGTGGAAGAACGATTGGTGAGTACAACAGGCCAGATCAGTTCTTTGCCAATCGGTCTGCGATTCGTCCTCCTGCGTTTGAGAGGAACGACTTTGAGCTGAAACCTGCTTACTATACTCTAGTGGGACAGCATCTCTTTCATGGTCTTCCTCATGAACATCCGATGGACCATGTGGAGAAATTCGAGGACTTGGTCACTAGC
>PKML01029451.1:140393-163252 GCA_002933935.1 Eutrema yunnanense | reverse complement strand
GTTCTATCAGGTAATTAATCGCACTCTCGTGCCTAATCAATTATCCTAAGATCTAAGTTCTAGGTGATTAATCTAGAATTAGCATTGAGAACAACCTAAGGTGAAGAACTAATCAGATAGTGAATCCTAACAGAAAATCAACCTAGCATTCAAAGAAATCCCTATGAGAAAACCCTAAACCTAACAGGTGATCTACTCAGACATGAATATTAAATCAATAAACATGTTGAATAAATACTCTTGTATAAAATCAGAAAGAGAAACAAGGTTTTGAGATCTGATCTCGGACGAAGGGAAACCAGACTTGTCTCTCACCAAAATCTCTCTTAAACTAAAGCAAAATAAAGCATAGCCTAAACAATGGCTGTAAAATCCTATTTATAACCTAAAAACACGATCTGGGGTCTTCTTGTAATTATCAGAAACTTCTGGACCAAGTTGCAATTCTTCAACTCTTCATTAAGTCACGATGTCGTGTCTGCCTCGTCGAGTATCGATCGATACCAAGGTGGTATCGATCGATGCCTGTCGTGGAATCTGGTTCTTGGCGACACAACTTCTGCTTCTGCTCCAAACTGCTCCAATAGGTTCCAATAACTCCAGTAATCCTCCAAATGTGCTATGACCTGTAAAAGACTCTAAAAGACTACAAAACAATAGAAAGACTCTATGAAAAGGACTTATATCATGGTCTAAACAGGGTAAAAACCATGATATATCAGAAGCAGAAGATCCGTGTAGCATACCCGTCAAAATCACCTGAGTATCGATCGATACCCCTCGGGGAAACAGAAGGATCGCGACTTATTGAAGAGTTGAAAAATTGCAGAATTGGCCCAGAAGACATTGATATTTACAAGAAGGCCCAAAACGTGTTTTAGGTTATAAATAGGATTTTCCAGCCACTTGTTTAGGCTATGCCTTTTTATGCTTTATTTTACTTTGGTTTGAGACAAGTCTGAATCTCCCTTCGTCCGAGATCAGATCTCAAGAACCTCTTTGTTATTCTTATTCTATTGATTCAATTGTCATGTCTGAGTAGATCCACCTTAGGTTTAGGGTTTTCTCATAAAGGATTTCTTTGAATGCTAGGTTAATTATCTGTTTAGGATTCACCATCTGAATTAGTTCTTCACCTTAGGTTGTGTTCAAAGCTAATTCTAGGTTGACGAATCTGGAACTTAGATCTTAGGATAATTGATTAGGCACGAGAGTGCGATTAATTACCTGATAGAACCTAGGTGAGCAAATTGATTATTCGCAAAGAGATTTGGTTTAATTGATTTGTGAACATATCAAACCTGTTATTAAAGCTGATTTAGACTTTAGGATTCGCAAAGAGATTTGGAATTCCTAGGATTTAGATTTAGATAGTTTTCGCAACGAGAGTTGGTTAATTATATTTTAGTGATTTGAGTTGTAGAACTGCGCTAAATCTGAATCCTGCTAGTTAGTTTATCTGCATTCATTGATTTCCTGAGAAAAACCCTGTGCCTATATTCTCCCGTCTGATTAACAACTCTTTTAATTTCTGCATTGCTTTCAATTCAATCTGTTTGGCTTAGCTTAATATGACACTATATAATCTATTGTGTGTTTCCTTGAGTCTTTGTGGTTCGACCCCTAGCTATACTGCAGCAACTGCTTTAGTACTATTTAGGGTATTAAATTGAGCATATCAGGTATTCAGATGATGCGAATGTGCTGATTGAGAACTTGGCGTCTAGCAATAGCACCAAGAATGCTGATTCCGAGCGGAAGAAGCAGGCTGGAGGAATTGATGCATCGCAGATTGCTGAAGTTCAAGCCAAGCTGGATTTCCTGATCGGGAAGAATCAGAAAGCGGTCCACTTTGCTGCTGAGGATGAAGTGGAGTATGTTAACTATGTTGGTGGTTCTGGATTTCAGGGTCAGCAATTTGGGTACAACAACAACCAAAACTTCAACAGCAACACTCGTAATTACGAGAACTCTTCGTACCAGCTCATCCCTCCAAAGTCCACAGAGAATAAGATGGAATCCATGGTTGAGCAGATTCTTCAGGGACAACAAAAACTGCAAGTGGATTTCAATGGGAAGATTAACCATCTGTATACTGATCTGAATGGGAAGATTGACCATCTGAATGGGAAAATCGAGGCTCTCAGTACCAGTCACAGGATGCTGGAAACGCAAGTAGTTCAGACTGCAGTAAATGCCAAGGGAAAGATGGTTCATTCACACAATGAACACGTTAATGCCATTACCTCAAGTGCAGGAAATTTGGATGAGGACTCTGAAATCGCCCGAGCATCGATCGATACACTCTTGTATCAATCGATACTAGTCCAGACATCTGCACGAGAGGATCCAAAAACCCGTGCATCGATCGACACTCCCAAGGTGTCGGTCGATACTGAGGCGATTTCTGAGGAGACGGCTGAGATTTCGACTGTGGTACCTAAAGTAGTTGCAGAACGAGTGTATATACCCAGGATACCTTATCCTATGCCTCGTATTATGACAAAGAAGGAATGGGAGGGCGCCAGATGCAAAGCTATGCTGATTGTGGAGCCTCCTTTTGATGATATATCTGCCAAGGACGATTCAAGAGCAAGAGTATCGATCAATACCATACCTGGTGTCGATCGATACCCCTCGCAGATCGAATCAGAAATTGTGAAAACACCTGAGTTGATCGAAGAAAGAGTTCGCAAGCCTAAGAAGATGAATCCTATTCCTCAACACCTCAGAGGTCCCATTTCTCCAAAGCAGTTGCGTGGCTTTGAGAAGATGGTACGAAGGATCTCCCATGAATTGTCTTTCGAAGAAGCTCTAGAACACCGTCCTCTGCTAAGTCACTTCAAAGATTGTAGAGAAACTCTGGAAGAGATCGAAGTGCTCTTTATCGAGGCAAGACGCAAGTCACTACCGCTGAGGCAGTTTACCCAGAGGGAAGACCCATGGAAATTCGCGGTTCCATGCTCTATCTCTGGAGTTGAGTTCAAAGAGTCTCTCGTTGACTCAGGGGCTAGTGTCAATGCCATCTCAAGGCCATTTACAGAGCGGTTGGGAGCTGATATTCGATCTCCCAAGACATCTATCACATTCGCGAACGATTGCACCTCACTTCCATATGGTACAATCTCTGCTTTGATGGTCAAAGTAGGAGATTGTCTGGTGCCTACTGATTTTCAGGTTGTGGAGATGAGTGCAATATCTCGTATGCCTTTGCTCCTGGGACGACCGTTTATGGCTACTACTGGCGCGATCATAGATACGCCTAATAAGATAATCTCTTTCTCTTACATTGTTGGAGAAGTCTACTATGATGTCATCCCCTCTAGAGAAGCTCCCACACATGTCTCTAGCATCGAGGTTGTTACAGGAAAATCGCTAGCGGTTGATATTTTGGAAGAGCCTCCTGATGAGCCTACAGTCACAGACATTTCGGTTGAACCGCCCAGCATCCCCAAGAAAGTTGTCAAGAAGGCTAAAACAACAAAGAAGAGGGCCAAGAGCAAAAGAGTCGAGAATCCCCATGTCACTTTGATCCCTCAGAAGAGTGATGGAGACTCGATTGAGTACAGGGTGAAATGCAAAGGAGCTTCGAAGCCATTCTCTAAGGCTAGAGGTCTTCTTACTTCGGAGCTGAAAGAGAAAGGAAAAGAGTTTGTGGAGAGTATGTTGAGCAAAACTCTGAAGATAGCGATGTCAAGTTGTGGTGCCTGTTTCGGTGCAAGCTCGCATTCTTATCCTGCCTGAAGGGCATTACAGTCAAGCTAATGATGTTAAACAAGCGCCTGGTGGAAGACAACCCACTGGTGAGTCTATATATATAAGTATTTTTCTTTTATTTTTCGTTTGTGTCAGGATAAACAAGGAGCAAAACTCGAAATCGCTTTAGTATCGATCGATACCCCATTGGTATCGGTCGACACCAATCGCGAATGTACGGTTCATTATGTCGATTTAAGCTTGGTATCGATCGATACCAAGCCGTGTGTCGATCGACACCAGATGTTTCAGCACGGTAACTTCTTGTTTCTCTTCGTTCTATTCTGTTCTTTTATTTTCTTTTACCTACTCTAGCCTAGATAACACAAGGGACAGTGTTGTTCAAGTCTGGGGGAGGTGTCTGCTGACATTGTGTTTGTTTTTCTTAGAGTCAGTTGTTTTATCGAGTCAAAAACGTTTTATTGAGTCAAAACTTGTTGGAGATGATGATCATGTGCTTGAATTGTTGTTTTGATTTTGTTTTTGAGTGACCAGTGTTACAGGATCAGCTCTAGATCGACTAATGAAAAATCCAAGGACTGACTAGTTGACTAGAAAACATCCATGTCTCCAGCAAAGTTCTTCTGAAGCCTGAGCCAATTTTTTGCACTTCATCGATGTGGTTAGTGTTTACAGAGCTTGATTCATCATTCATATCTGAAAAAGGAACCCATATGTTTAAATTAATGGTATCTCTCTCCCCTATTATAAGTTGATAAATAAGAGCATAAAAGATGAGATGATTTTCTTCTGAGTAGAGGGTTAGGAAATTTTCCAGCGATCCCATTATTCTACTTTATTTGAGCTTTCTGGAGCATTTTGGAGCAAAGCTGAAGTTCGTGTTGCTGAGTACCCGATTTCACGTCAAGCATCAATCGATACCCCCTGGTATCGATCGACACTCATCGCAGCAGACACGACCCGCGACTTTAATGAAGAGTTGAAGAATTGCAACTTGGTCCAAAAGTTTTTAATATTTTTAAGAAGGCCCAAAACGTGATTTAGGTTATTTAATAGGATTTTACAGCCACTTTGTTGGCTATGCTTTATTTTACTTTGGTTTGAGAGCGAGCTTTGTGAGGAAGACAAGTCTGAAACTCCCTTCGTCCAAGAGAAGATTTCGAACCCTCTTGTTACTCTTTCTGTTTTATTTGATGATTTATTCAAACATGTTGATTGTTTCATTCTCCATGTCTGAGTAGATCCACTTTAGGTTCAGGGTTCTCATAAGGGTTTTCTCTGAATGCTAGGTTGATTAATTTATTAGGATTCACTATCTGAATTAGTTCTTCACCTTAGGTTGTTCTCAAAGCTAATTCTAGGTTGACGAATCTGGAACTTAGATCTTAGGATAATTGATTAGGCACGACACTGCGATTAATTACCTGATAGAACCTTAGGTGAGCAAATTGATTATTCGCAAAGAGATTTGGTTTAATTGATTTGTGAACATATCAAACCTGATATCAAAGCTGATTTAGACTTTAGGATTCGCAAAGAGATTTGGAATTCCTAGGATTTAGATTTAGATAATTATCGCAACGACAGTTGGTTAATTATACCTTAGTGATTTGAGTTCAAGAACTGCGCTAAATCTGAATATTGCTACTTAGTTTATCTGCATTCATTGATTTCTTGAGAAATACCATGAGCCTATCTTTCTCCCAATTGAATTACAACACTTTTAATTTACGCATTGCTTTCAATTACATCTTATTTGCTTAGCTTGATTCGATACTATACAATCTATTGTGTGATTTATGTGAGTCCTTGTGTTCGACCCCTAGCTATACTACGACAACTGCTTTAGTATCTAATTAGGGTATTAATTTGAGCATATCAACCGTCACCTTCTCGATACAGATTTCTAGAACTCAGCGCGGAACTCTTGTCAATTTTGATTTCTAGATATGGTTTCTCTCTCCTCGCCGTTGTCACCGCTCCTTCAAGTCTTCCATAGAGGGTAAAAGATTCAAATTGAGCAATAATGTTTAGATCTTTGGGTTTGAGTTGTATTGTGTTCTGTGGATTTTTGGGATTCGTCTGATTGCGTCAGACTGCAAATAGAGTCTAACTGCAAATAGAGTCTGAATTTGAGTAGTCAGACTGCATATGACGTCTGACTTTAAGTTTTCAGACTGTTAATGGAGTCTGGTTGTGGTTGATGCATGTTTTAGACATAATGACAGAACGTGAATTCCCTCCAAGGATGTTTACAACCGGGTATGAGCCTCAACCAGACAAAAGCATACACTACTTCAGCGATAAGAGAGATCTCATGGACGCTCTCCAAGAAGAGCTGGATGATGATGAGTGGGAAGAGCTTCGCAACTCAGCCTTTGGGGTTTTTGTGAAGTGGCATGAGCTGAACTTCGTATGGTGTTCAAGGATGGTGCACTACATGCTTACTATGCAACTAGAGGTAGATCATAAGCATGAGCTTTGGTGTCTTGTTGGCCTTCAACCGGTGAGGTTTTCCCTCCATGAGTTTCAACAGATAACCGGACTCAATTGCGACTATGTTGAGAATCTGGAGTACCCAGAAGTTGAGTATACAGCCGATATGAGAGCAATGTGGGAGCTTCTTGGGTTGGATTTCGAGGTAGGGCCAAGTTATTTCCAGTTACTGGACGCTAGCAACAGATGTCGAGGCTGGGAACGGCAAGATAGGATTTGGTTGGACTACCTAGCCATCTACACGAGCTTCATTGAGGCTCAACACTGGTCAGTTTCCGCAAGGGCTGACATGGCTAAGCTACTGCTGTCTCCAGGGGCGTTAGAAGCATACCCATGGGGAAGACTGGCCTTCAAAATCTTGGTAGACTCTGTCAAAACAGGAGTTTAGAGTTGTCTACTCAGACATGGAGATTGAAAACCCTGAACCTATAGTGGATCTACTCAGACATGGAGATTGAAAACAACATGATTAAATAGATCATCAAAGAAATCAATAGAAAACAGGAGTTCAGAGTTCTCTCTCCAAAAACCAAAGTAGAATCAAAGTAAAATAAAGCATAGCCATCAAAGTGGCTGTAAAAATCCCTATAAAAAACCTAAAACACGTTTTGGGGCTTCTTGTAAATATTAAAGACTTCTAGACCAAGTTGCAATTCTTCAACTCTTCATTAAAGTCGCGGGTCATGTCTGCTGTGATGAGTATCGATCGATACCAGGGGGTATCGATCGATGCTTGACGTGAAATCGGGTACTCAGCAGCACGAACTTCAGCTTTGCTCCAAAATGCTCCAGAAAGCTCTAATATCTCCAATTATGCTCCAAACGTGCTAAAACCAGTAAAAGACTCTAAAACACTATGAAATAGCATAAAGACTCTATAAAACGAACTTATATCATGGCCTAAAAGGGGTAAAAACCATGATATATCACTAATCAACCTAGCATTCAGAGAAACCCCTTATGAGAACCCTAAACCTAGCAAGAGATCTACCCAGACATGGAAATTGAAGCAATAAACATGTTTGAATAAATCATCAAATAAAATAGAAAGAGTAATAAGAGGGTTAGAAATCTTCTCTCGGACGAACATAGTTTCAGACTTGTCTCCCTTCAAAAGCTCTCTCACAAAACCAAAGTAAAATAAAGCATAGACATCCAAAGTGGCTGTAAAATCCTATTAAATAACCTAAATCACGTTTTGGGGCTTCTAGTAAATAATAAAGACTTCTGGGCAATCTTGCAATTCTTCAACTCTTCATTAAAGTCGCGGGTCGTGTCTGCTTCGGTGAGAATCGACCGATACTAGAGGGTACCGATCGACATTGATGCTTCAAATCGGGTACTCAGCTTCACGAACGTTGCTTTGCTCCAAAATGCTCCAAAAAGCTCCAATATCTCCAATTATGCTCCAAATGTGCTAAAACCTGTAAAAGACTCTAAACCACTATAAAATAGTAGAAAGATTCTATAAAATGGACTTATATCATGGCTTAAACGGGGTAAAAACCATGATATATCAAATCCCCCAGACTTAGCATTTGCTTGCCCTCAAGCAAAACAGAAAACTAAACCAGAGAAAGAGGTTTGAAAACATAAAGTCTCACCTGTTCATGAAACATTGAAATGACCCTTTTCCCAAGCACTCAAATGTTACCTAACCAGTTTTTGATCTAACCACCATGTACTTCTTCGTAGGCATTCTCAGTTTCCCAGACTACACACATTATCTCACAACATCGTTCAATCAAGCCTTCCTCGCCAGTTTCATCGCTGTGATTAATACCAAGAACCTTCTAGATTCTTTCCCATACAATATCATGACAAGGAACCACCCTTTTTCACACTTTCTGGTATTATTTCTCTCCCCCAGACTTATTTCTTATTATATCTCTTGCATATGCTTATTAAGGTTCGAGACGCAATAATTGATGGTGTTTGCCACCGAATTCTCGGTTCTTCCCTCAAAAGTAAATCAAAGGTGTAGGCGAATAATGGTATCACAGGAAATTTTCCTAACCTCGCTTTCACCTTTGTGTGATCATTTCCTCTGAAGTAGAATAATGGGATCGCTGAAAATTTTCCTAACCCTCTACTCAGAAGAAAATCATTTCATCTTTTAATGCATCAAATTTATTAACTTGTAACAGGGAGAGAAATACCATTATTTTAAACACGTGGATATCTTTGTCAGATACGAATGATGAATCAAGCTCTATGGACATCAATCACATCGATGAAGTGCAAAAATTTGGCTCAGGCTTTAAAGAACTTTACTGGAAACGTGAGTGTCTTCTAGTTAACTGGTCAGCCTTTGGATTTTTTATTAGTCGATCTAGAACTGATTCTGTAACAATGGTCACTTAAAAGCAAGGTCAGATCAATATATTCAAGAAAAATATCACAGTCTCAAACAAAGTTTTGACTCAATAAAACAACGAATGACTCAAAAAACGACTGACTCTAAGAAAAACAAAAACAATGTCAGCGACTACCTCCCGCAGACTTGAACAACACTGTCCCCAGTGTTATCTAGCCTAGAGTTGGTGAAAGAAAGCAAAAGAACCAAGTGGATTGTGAAAAATCAAGAAGTTACCTTGCTGGAACATCAAGTATCGACCGACACACGGCCTGGTATCGAGCAATACCAGGCTTTAGTCGATACGTTTCTTTTCTCATTCGCGTAGGGTGTCGACCGATACCAACAGGGTATCGATCGATACTCAGGCGATTTCGTGTTTGCTCCTTGTTCATCCTGACACAAAACACAAAACAAAAAATGTATGTACAGACTCACCAGTGGGTTGCCTCCCACCAAGCGCTCGTTTAAAGTCAGTAGCTTGACTTTACGGACGATCAGTCAGGAGAAAAATGAGAACTTGTGCAGAAACAAGCTCCACAATTAGATATCACCAGCTTCAGAGTTCTGCTCATCATGCTCTCCCACCAAGCGCTCGTTTAAAGTCAATAGCTTGACTTTACGGACGATCAGTCAGGAGAAAAATGAGAACTTGCGCAGAAACAAGCTCCACAATTAGATATCACCAGCTTCAGAGTTCTGCTCAGCATGCTCTCCACAACCTCCATTCCTTTCTCTTTCACCTCCGAGGTAAGAATGACTCTAGCCTTAGAGAATGGTTTTGAGATTCCTTTGCACTGTACCTTGTATTCAATCGAATCCCCATCACACTTTGATTTACTCAGACATGGAAATTGAAGCAATAAACATGTTTGAATAAATCATCAAATTAAATAGAAAGAGTAATAAGAGGGTTCGAAATCTTCTATCGGACGAACATAGTTTCAGACTTGTCTCCCTTCAAAAGCTCTCTCACAAAACCAAAGTAAAATAAAGCATAGCCATCCAAAGTGGCTGTAAAATCCTATTAAATAACCTAAATCACGTTTTGGGGCTTCATGTAAATAATAAAGATTTCTGGGCAATCTTGCAATTCTTCAACTCTTCATTAAAGTCGTGGGTGGTGTCTGCTTCGGTGAGTATCGACCGACACTAGAGGGTATCGATCGACACTGATGCTTCAAATTGGGTACTCAGCTACACGAACATTGCTTTGCTCCAAAATGCTCTAGAAAGCTCCAATATCTCCAATTATGCTCCAAATGTGCTAAAACCTGTAAAAGACTCTAAGCCAATATAAAATAGTAGAAAGACTCTATAAAACGGAATTATATCATGGCTTAAACGGGGTAAAAACCATGATATATCAATATCATGACTTTATGCGCGCCTGAGATGAAAGCAACCGGTCGAGTATATAAGTTATTGGTGCGTAAGATGTACGAAAGTAGGTTATGCCATTTATTTTGTTCAGTTCGTGGAGTTACTAGAAACTTTGTTACTAAGAGCTTAGGGACCGTGTTTGAATCGAACATATCCTAAGATATCCCTATCGACCCAACATCATTTTATTACAGTTTACAAATCGTTTTTTCTCTTTTTAGTTTATGCCATCAATTTTCATTCTCAGTTTCCAAGCAATTTTCTGTTTTTCGTTGTTTACAATTTTCGTGACAAAACCCTACAAAACTTTATTCTCGTTTTAGACTTCCTTGCTAATTCTCTGTCTAAGGTCTCATAGAAAAGCATTCCTTTCATGTGGATCGATACCTTAAGTCCTACAACGCACATATGTGCACTTGCAGACTTTTAGGTTTATAAATTTAAAACCTGAAATTTCATAAACAAACCGATCACATCAATTCGCTCCTCTTTTCCTGTTTATGAGGATGAAGACATGACTGATACACATGTTCATAGTATTGGTGATACGAGTGTTGACGAGAACTCTGCTGTTGTTGACAAGAAATATGTTGTTCGTGACGAGAACTCTGTTGTTGAGAACTCTCAAGTTGAGAACTCTCCAGTTGAGAACTCTCCAGTTGAGAACTCTGATGTTGTTGATGAGAACTCTGCTATTGAGCCGGCGATCGCTCCTATTGTGTATGAGGAGATCGAACAGCTTGTTCGTGAATACATGAGGAAGTTTCCCTTAGTTCTTCTTAAGGATTGTGTCCTTGGTGAGCCATCCACGTCTAACAATATTGCATATCCCATTGCTAATTATGTTTATTGTAACATATTTTTCTGCATCACATCGGGTATTTCTTGTGGCTGTGAGTGAGAACTATATCCCCACATCGTTTGTCGTGGCTGTTAAATATGAGCATTGGCGTGAAGCTATGCAAAAGGAGATTGTTGCATTACATGAGAATGATACATGGGATCTCGAAGACTTGCCGAGTTGAAAGCAAGCTCTTTATTGTAAGTGGGTCTTTAGGATTAAATATCGATATAATGGCTCTATTGAACGTTACAAAGCTCGTCTTGTTGTTTGCGGGAATCGTCAGATTGAAGGATTGGACTATAAGGAGACATTTGCTCTGGTTGCAAAGATGGTCTTGGTCTGAATTTTCCTTCAGGTCGCTGCCGCTCGTAATTGGAAATTATATCAGATGGATGTACACAATGCATTTTTGCATGGTGATCTTAAAGAAGAAGTTTTTATGAAACTCCCCCCTGGTTTTTGTGATTCCTCTTCTTCCTCTTCTTCGCGTGTTTGCAGGCTCCGGAAGACTCTTTACGGGTTAAAGCAGGCACCACGTCGTTGGTTTGCCAATTTGACGGAGTCTTTGATGACTTATGGTTTTACTCAATCCCGATCCGATTACTCATTATTCTCATATATTCATGGCAATATCCAAATATATATCTTGGTCTATGTTGATGACTTGGCAATTATGGGTAATGATGGTGTGGCTATAAAGAGCTTTAAAGATTACTTGAGCTCTTGTTTTCGAATGAAGGAATTAAGTGTATTGAAGTATTTCCTCGAGATTGAAATTGCAAGGAACTCTTCGGGTATTTACTTTAGTCAACAAAATTATTCCTAGGATATAGTCTCTGAGGCTGGTCTTCTCGGTGCCAAACCTCAGAGAAACAATCCAAGAAAGTAGCATATACTACCCAAACCGAAGTCATATGCTTCTCCAGCTTCTTACCATATTTCACGAGTAGAGATCTCTTCCCATTGGACTCATCCGTAAGGCGGATCCAACATCTGGAAAACTCCGAGTAACTAGAAGTAAGGAAAAGTACTAAAGGTAACAACGGGTGACATAACCCGTTTTTACACTTTTTTGGACATGATTTCAAGATCTTTTAGAGGCGTTTAACTCGATTTCAAGGGATTTCGATGTTTTGGAATTTTAAAAGTCTTTTCATGTAATTTGGGCTAAAGAAGCTCACAGTGGAGCAAAAATCTCATTTTTAGACAGATTCAAACCATCATAAGTTTGACATTAAATGAAGACCTTCTCAACGTCTGATCAAGTTTCAGTTTGGACACATAAAACACTGATCAACCAAATTCCATCTCCAAGTTATTTGAAGACGATCCAACGGTTCAATCTCAAGAACCATGAAGAGAAATGGAGAGGAAGCAGAAAAGCCTGTTGGCCGCAACCTGAAGGCTCGTGCCTGCGGCCAGAGCATTCCCCATCGTGACCAGAAGCTGTTACCTTATAACCAGCTCAATTTCGTACCAGATAAGGCCCAATAGCAAGCCCACTTCAAATCTGTCACTTGAGTGCACGAAGATCAACCCTAGACGCCTCAAGAGATGTTGAAGACCCTTTATAAACCATGTTTAGGGCGTCACCAAAGAAGACCACCTTTTACATACTCAAAATCTCATAGTTTTAGCCGTTTTCGCTTTTGTTCTTTGTTCGTTGTTCTTCGAGAGCAGATGTCAACTCTGTATTTCATAGAGAAGATTTCTAAACACTACAAGATAACACGTGTTTTCTGACGGCAGTTTCCGTTGGAAATCTGTCGAAAATGCCGTTTCTAACGATTTACAGCTCCCCGTAAAATGCCAAAATGGAAAATTCCGTCGGTTACAGCTCCCCGTAAAATGATTTCCGTCGAGAATCCATTGGATAATTCCAACGGCCCGACGTCGTCGGAATGTTGTCAGAATATTTTCGACGGATTACTGACGGCCGTATTTTCGATGGATGTTTGATTGGAACTCTGTGTCGGAATGTTGTCGGAAAGCCGTCATAAATATTTCTGTCAGGATTCCGATGGATTTTTTTCCGACGGATATTATGAGGGAAATATTTCCGACAACTTTTCGAGGGAGTGCATTCCGACGGCAATCTATAATATGTTTTTAATATTTTTTATAATAATTAATTAATTAATTAATTAATTCAAAATTTATAATTATATCTAAATTATCTAATTATTTAAATAATTTATATAAATTTTTCTTAATTAAAAAAATAAACATAAATATTAAACATAAAAATTCTTAATTAAACATAAAATGTGAAAGAAAAAAACAGAAAATTTAGTTCGGAAAAAGATGGGGGAAGGCCGCCTTTATGGTCGCCTGCAAATCGGTGAGCTTTTAACGGGTTGAGTTATGTGCGGACTGCAACTCCACGTGTGCGGACTCCAACTCAACGACATTCGCGTCACGGTCTTTCACCATTTGGCTGAGCTTATCGATTTCATCTTTGTACTCCGAAGCATATCTAGGAACCGAGGAAGAAGATTCTTGGGTCGGAAGAGCGCCTAACCCAGAGAATCAACCTTTGACTTGTCAAGTTTCCTACGAAAAAATTATAAAATTTATTAATGAAATTAAGAAGGAACAAAAATTTTAAAAAACATATAAAAACTTATAGCGAGAACAATCGAGTTGATCTCTTCTTGGGGTAATTCGTTTGAGGACGACAATCCTTGAAGAATGAGTTGCGACATTGAAACTTCACGTTCCACCTTCTTCTTCTTGGATGTCTCGACAACTTTCCGCACCCCCCTGCCCAAGTCCTGGATCACACCAATTTTTTTTATTGGTGTGCCTCTTCTCCATGACTTTATGATAATCGGGAGCGGCACCGGCTTCTTTTGCTTGTGAAATTTTGTTAAGTAAAATAATAATAAAAAATGTAATTAGTAATTAAAAATTAAAATTATACTTACCATTTCCATTGCCTCTCGTTCGACGGTCTTTGCGCCCCAGTTCTGAATGTAGATCCTCGTTCCCTCCTCGTTCGCTCTTTCGGTTCTTTGAGTTTTTTTACGGAGACCTTCTTCGTCGAAGGCTTGCTCCAGTATTCACAGAAGCCCTTCCAGACGTCGTCATCAAGGTCCTTCGGATTGGCTTTGTTTTGCTGGAAGAGCTCGGCAAGATAAAAGAAAGGCACAAGTTAAAATGAGCGTGCTGGAAGCAACGAGCATGCTGGAAGAGCCGAGCACAAGGAAAGGAAGCGAGCTCGCAGGAAGACAGGAACATGCACTTGACCGAGTTCAAACCTGGTCAAAAACATTTATTTCATATTAAAGACAAAATATTACAAATTTAATTATGTAGTTAATGTAAATAATTAAGACTAGGCAGTTACGTTTTCAGCTGGTATAAGTTTGAAACACCAGCCTCATTGTAAAGGACCGAATTCTTGGCACAAAAAGCAATACACAACTCTTCCCCTTATTTCTCTAAGTTCTTCTAAGTAAATTCAACCTAAAACAAGCCGAGAATTGAGGTTGTGAGATTCAACTCTCACACTTCTCACCGTCCGATCAAGCTCAAATGTTTACACAAGATAGAAAGAACAACCACATTTCACCTACAAGTAGTTTGGAGACAATCCAACGGTTCAATCTCAAGAACCCTCAAGAACACTGAAGCCACTCCAAGCTGTCGAACAGAAGAAGGAGTGTGGAGAAACTACTCCTTGCCGCAACCTAAAGCTCAGGAGTGCGGCCAATGCACCACCCACCACAACCTGGAGACTCGTCCATGCGGTCAGCTTTGCTTTGGCTCGTATCAAGCCAAACTTTAAACCCACTCCAAATCCATCAAAAACGAACCCTACACGTCTGGACGAACCCTAGACGTCTCATGAGACCAGAAGACCATATAAATACGTGATCTAAGCCTCTTAGGTTGAAAATTTTTAGACACCTCATTTTACATACTTGAAATTTCATAGCTTAGGCCGTTTTTTACGCTTTTGTTCTTTGTTCGTTCTTCGGGAGCAGATTTCAACTATGTACTTCATAGAGAAGATTTCAAAACCCTCTTACTCTTTTACTCATACTGTTTTCGCAATTTATTATTAATAATATGATGATTTTCGATTCCATGTGTGAGTAGTTTTCTTCTTGGGTTTTAAGGGTTTTCGAAGGGGTTAATCATGGATATATCTAATTAGGTTGTTAGAATTAGGATACTTATTCTGGTTCTCCATCCTATTCTTGTTTGTTACTCCATGTTGCTTGATTTATCACCTAGCGACTGATCTAAGGAAGATAAAACCAATGTTGTGCTGAATTTTAAAAAAATTGTGTTGTAAGAAACGAAAGCATACCTACATAGCTTTGTGAGCGTATTACGAACTCAATTTTATTGCTGATTTTCTGCATAGTAACCAACGAATTCTGAGTTACTAAGTTGTTTAGATCTAGCTGTTTAGCTCAACGCGAGTAGGTTAGATACGATTCTGTGTTCCAACTCTAGAACCTAGTTGACAAAGTCGCTTTAAATCCTAACTAATGCTTATTTGATTTGATCTACAAACCCCGGAGAATTCCCTGCTGCCCAACATTTTTAATCCTTGAAGTTTACATCAATTTTTTCTGTTTTGCTTACTTAATATGCTAGCTACAAATCGTGACAACCTCACTAAAATAAGAATAGTCTAGACACAAGTTTAGATTAGCTCGAAGTCTTAAGTACACTAGTCCTTGTGGATTCGATACCCTTAATATAATAATGTGATTGATGTGCGATTGCAGTTTTAGTTAGGGGGAAACTTGTTCGAATTTTCCCACCACATCAGGCCCAATTTATCGGGCCGAGATTTTCACCCCCACAGTTAGCCCCTCAATTCTTTAAAATGGTACTTGGATCGTTTGAAGAAATTTTGAGGAGTCATTTAGCGTACTGAAATCCTGGCGAACAAGCTTTTCTTTCCTTTTTCCTTCTCACAAATCGCTTGATTTTCAGATTCCTGATTTATATTCTGGATTTTCTCTGCTGATTTTTCTAACTTTCCAACTTCTTCTCCTCACTGCTTTCTCTTTAAATTCCTTCTTCCTTATCTGAGTTTTTTACTGCTTCAGATTCTTTTCCTTCTTGTAAGTATTTCCTTTTGCGATTTTCCTTTCTCATTGCCTTGCTGAACATTCCATTCCTTGCTAAGGCCCTGTTCGTTTGTGAATCTGGGTGCCGCGTCTAGAAACTGCATCTAGACGCAGTATTTGGACGCAGCAGCCAGACGCAGTTCGTTTATGTGTTTAGCTTTTGCATCTAGAGAGTGCATCTAGATGCAGTTTTGTTTGTTTGTGTGTTTGCATATTTTATTTGGATTCATTTTTAAACCAAATGACCAAAAATGACATGTTCTATCTTTATAACAATTTGTTTAATCTAAAGTATATTTACAACTAAATAATTATCAAATTAATATTTAAATTACTTATAAAAATCGCTTTAATGAAATAATTATATTTTTAAAAAATATATTTTCAAAAACTTTAAATAACAATAAATAAATAAATATTTTTTTAAAAAATCATTTTTTGCGGTTTTGGCGGGAAACCGCTATTTGCGGTTTTGGCAAAAAACAGCTATTTTACGGTTTTGGCAGAAAGCCACTATTTTACGGTTTTTGCCTGAAAACATTTTTTGCCGTTTTGGCGGAAAACCACTATTTGACGATTTTGGCGGGAAACCACTATTTTGGGTTTTGGCGGGAAACCGCTATTTTATGGTTTTGGCGAGAAACCGCTATTTTGCGGTTTTGGTAGGAAAACCATTATTTTGCGGTTATGGCAGGATAACCATTATTTTGCGGTTTTGGCAGAAAAACCGCTATTTTACGGTTAAACCGCTATTTTGCAGTTTTGGCAGGAAAACCGCTATTTTGCGGTTTTGGCAGAAAAACCGCTATTTTACGGTTAAACCGCTATTTTGCAGTTTTGGCAGGAAAACCGCTATTTTCGGTTTTGGCAGAAAAACCGCTATTTTGCGGTTAAACCGCTATTTTGCAGTTTTGGCATGAAATTTGGCAGGAAAATCGCTATTTTGTGGTTTTGGCAGAAAAACCGCTATTTTGCGGTTTTGATGGAAAACCGCTATTTTGCGGTTTTGGCGGGAAACCGCTATTTTGCGATTTTTGTGAAAAACTGATTTTTGCGGTTTTGACGGGAAACTGCTATTTTGCGGTTTTGGCGGGAAACCGCTATTTTGTGATTTTGGTGGGAAACTGATTTTTTGCGGTTTTGGCGGGAAACCGATATTTTGAAGTTTTTACGCGAAAACTCTATTTTGCGATTTTTGTGGGAAACTGTTTTTTTGCGGTTATAGCAGTAAACCGTTATTTTGAAGTTTTTATGGGAAAACTCCTTTGCGGTTTTGTTGGGAAACTGCTATTTTGAAATTTTTATGGGAAAACTCTATTTTGCGGTTTTGACGGGAGACGCTATTTTGTTGTTGTAGTGGAATTTTACGATTCCGTTATCGTAATTTTTTTTTCTTAAAAATAATAAAATATAAATTTTTAAGTTTTGATTGTAATTGAGGGTATTTTAGACTTTTGTAATTTTGGATGCACCAAAGTGCATCCAAACTCTAGTTTCAAGTGCATCCAAAATATCCAATTATTTTGGATGCATTTCATTTTGCATCCAGTTTTTACAATTAGATGCACTTCTTATTTTTATAAAAACGAACTACATCTCATATCTGCATCTACACGCAGTTGCTGGATGAACAAAAGAACATGCCCTAAGTCTTTTTTTTCTTTTGTCGCGGATATGAATCTTTTTGTTAACTACTGTGAGCTTCTTCCCACGCTAATTGCCAATCCTGACCATAAGATGGTCGATGTCACTGATAGTGTCGTCAGCACAGAGGTTGGTGGTAGTGCTGATGCCTCTGATGGTTGATATCCTCTCATTTTTTCCTTCATAGCATACATTTCACTTTGTATTTTGAGTCACATTCGAGCATATCTAGGTCTTTCATGCATGTTTTGGTCTTGTTTAAAGAATAGGATGTTTTGCATTAGGTCGTAGAGTGTCTTGCATGTTATGGAGTATATTCTAGGTACTTTGGAGCAGGTCGGAGATGTTTGGGAAGTCCCGAGGCTCAAGCACGATCGGCTACGGATGCGGATAAGGACTTATCACGAAATTGGAGTATCTCGGCTGCACAACCTACCAGCATTCAGGCGGTCCAATCCGCGTGGTCCTGGAACAGGAATCCTAACCGGCCTAAAGACGAAATCTCAACCATCCCGAAGCCACGTGGCCCAAGCCAGCAAGCATTCCTCGTCACCTGAACCGTCCGAGATCCACCAGGTCCAATCCGTGCGGTCCCAGCACATGAATCTTAACCGGCCCGAAGAAGAAATCCCAACCGGCCAGAAGCCACCCGATCTGCAAGCCAGCAAGCATCCTTCGTCGCCTGAACCGTCCGAGATCCACCAGGTCCAATCTGTGCGGTCCTGGCACATGGATTTTAACCGGCCTGAAGCCACCCGGTATGCAATGTTCGACCAAGAAAATCCAACTCGGCCGGGTTGGAACCCAGTTTGTTCCGGGTCGACCCGGTCGAGCACTATTCACTATAAAAACCACTTATGCTTTTCTTGATTCAAAAACCCTTACCTTTTTTGAAGAGTTCTTGAGATTTGTAAGAGGATCTTTTGGTTTATGCAATCTACTATTTATTTCTATCAATCTCTTCCATCCATCTTCTTTCTATCTTGATTATTCAACATTCATCCATGGATTCAAGCCCGATCCCCATCGATTTTGGGTTGGTTCTAATGGGTCTTGAGTAGTCTTTTAGGGTTTAGAGATAGGGTAGATTAGGGTGATCCAAGGCTTGATTCATGGTGCTTAGGGTTAGATATTCTAATATATCTTCTTCTTTAGTGTTATTGCTTAGGGTTTAGATATTCTTAAGGCTAGATCTAGCTTGATAAAGTGGATCTACATCATAAGGCATTTCATGCACACCAAGTGTTTGATGAAATGCCTTGATGAACTATTCAAGAGATTTATGCTCCTAGCCTATGATAATATTTGTCTAGGGTGTATCTTTGGTTGATCTTGTTTATATAAACTTAATGCTTGTTAATGAATGATCCACAAATGAGAGTTTGGTAATGGATTTGGTGATTAGCATAGTGATTAATTTCTTGAAAGAGAATTAGTCAAGATTAAGGGTCTTATGCCTAGGGATTAGCTTGTTTGAGTAAATGAACATCATGAATTGAACTTGGGTCATCTTATATCCATAACCCCATCTTTGAATCCGCTTTTGCTTATTGATTTACATCTTGTTTAGTTACTTTACTTGTTTTGAATTGGATACTTAATCACAAAACTCTTTTGATTAGCTTAACTTACATAGGTTCCTTGTATTCTTGGTGCTTAGAATCATCTCCCAATACAGATTGATAACCTCTTATACTACTTGTATTTAGAGTTATTGATACCTCTTTAAGACCAAAAAATCTTAGTATCAATGGTCGTGAGGCAGCTCTTGTCATGTCTTCGGAACCAATTAGAAGTGGTGATGTACTTCCAGCAGAACCTTCTTCTGAGGGTTGGTGACGTTATTTTGGCTGATCTGGCCCTTAATGTAATCTCGGCTGCTAGGACTCAAGATGACGCTGAGGTCCACTTGTACAAGCAAATTTATTATGAGGTGAAACTTGTTATTGCCTCGGAGAAACCTAGCTCTACTAACCGCGGGAATTCCTCTCAAAGTAATTTGTCTAGCCGTTTGAAACAGTTGTAGCACAATTGGGACTTCGGCTATAAGGATTATATCCCAATCATGAGGAATCCCCGTGCAACAGCGACCTTGCTTCGCCATTACCATGAAGCGGGGGCGAAAATCCCTCCTTTGAGTCAATTCTCAAAGAAGGGGCATGCGAACTTCACTCGTTTTGCTGACACATTGGTGGCGGGTATGAATTTCCTCCCTTGTTTTATTAATTGTCCACCTCTTCTTTCTTGGTTAAACTCATTTTCCTGCTTTTCTTCAGTTGATCGCTGCCAACAATAGTTCCACCGAATGGCATGAGAGGAGACTTCGTGGTTCTTCTTCTAACACGGAGTCTGAGGACCGCATCTCCGAACTCTCTGCCCCAGGTAAGATCCCTTAGTCTCCTTCCCGCTGATAACAGTAAGGTTGTCGCCGAGGTCCAAGAATCTTCCTCCAAAATCACGGCTCTCACGCATATTAACCAAGGTCTCCGATGGAGCTAAAAGAGGCGAGGTCACATGTTGACGAGGTGCTCAATTCCTTCTCCGAGCTGAGGGAGAAATACGAAGTTCTCGAGGCATCTCGGGACTCCGATGTCTCCACAGCCTGCATGGAGGTTGAGCGGATATTGGATGTGCGCTTAAATGACCTGGCGGAGAAGGCTGTTATCGCAACGAAGGATCGTGTTCAACTCTTTGTGTTGTATGCTCATGTTAAGGGAAATATGGATCTGGTTGAAACTCTTAATTGAGGTGACAACATCGATTATGATGGTGAGATCAAAACTCGCACCGCAAATTGCGCCAATTTCCAAGATCATATTAACGCTTTGCCTCCGCTTTATGTTTCTTCATTCAGGGGTGGATTTTTCCCCTTTTTATATTTTCTTGATGTACGATGTACTCCCTCCTTTTTTCTTTTCGTTTTATGAATGAATAAAGCGTTGGTTAGAGGATAGTCTTCTCTCTTTTTGTCGTAGCATGAGGAGCCGATCTATCGTGATAGGTGATGTGATCGGATGTTTCTGAAACTTCAGGTTTTAAATTTGGAAACCTAAAAGTCTGCAAGTGCACATATATGCGTTGTAGTTTTTAAGGTATCGATCCACTGGGAGGGAAATCTGTTCTGCGAGACCTTAGAAAGAAAGTTAGTAAGGATGTCTAAAACGAAAATAAAGCTAATGGTGTGTCACGAAACGAGGGTTAGCAATTTAAACTAAATTAAGCTGGAAAATAAGAAAGCAAGCAAGTAAATAAGAAAGCAAGTAAGATAAGCTAGTAATTAAAACCGAGGTTTTAAACAAATAAAATAAGCGTTGGGCAATCGAGAACTCTCTAGGGATCATGGCCGAAAATCATAGAAATTTTGCTAGGGTTTTTAATGCGACTTTTGTCTTCTATGGATTCTTGAACTTGGAACACGGACACTGTGTGTAGCCTAGTTTCGTACATCCTATACACCGATAACTTATATACTCGACCCGTAGGTTTCATCTCCGGGCTCAGAAAGTTATGAAGATAAGCAAAGGCCGTTAACGCTCACAATCCCTCAACAAGTATACTTTCATATCTTGTGACGGTTTTGCTCGTCTACCCTAAGTCAACCATACGTATAGAGTACTTTCGTAGCTTTAAAAATACCTAAGCTCAGTTACAAGGTAACTAATCAAGCAAGTATGCATTAATAATAAGGATAAAACGAAGAACCCTAATCGGTACCCTAATCTAAAACCCTTATAATGATAAATCGATTCATGAGATCCCCTTGAGATCCCTTTGCCCAACAAGAGAACTACTCAGACACGATTGAAGAAAGCAAAATCATAATTAAATTAAGAGAAGGAGGTTGGTGAAGGAGCCTCTCGATTTTAAGAACTAAGTCCGGAGAGAGCTTATTCACCAATCTCGAAAAGTAAGAACAAAAGCTAAAGAAAAGTAATGCAAAAGTAAGCGAAAAGGTGTTCAGTGGAGACTACGAAATTGTGTCTGTAAACCATGTATTTATAGGTCTTTAACTTTTGCTTTGGTCATCCTTAGGGTTTCTTTGAAGAGAAAACGAAGTGGGCTTGAAGCGGGCTTCGAACGAGCTATTTTTGGGTCGATCAAGGCTGGCCCGTGTGAGTGAGCTGGAACCACGGCCAAAGGTGGTTTTTCTGTGGCTGGAGAGCCTCTTCCCGCGGACAGGAGTGTGTTTGCTGTGGTCATGAGCTCTGGACCCGCGGTGGTTGGCCTATGATGTTGAAACTTCAATTCTTCTATTGCTTCTTTCGCGAGACTGCAGAACATACCTTCGGTCAATTGAATATATCGTGAGATCTAACCATTGGATTGTCTTGAAACCACAAGTGTATTAAAGATGGTTCTTACTTCTATCATGTGTCCAAATTTGGGCATAATCAGAGGGGGAGAATGTCTGCATCGGACGTCGAACTTCTGACAGTCCAAAATTGTCCAAAATCTGGTTTTTTTCTAATTTGCGTCGTTTTGCATAAGGAACCTGAAAAGAGTCTTGAAATTACAAATATGTGAAAACTACGATAAAAACATGTAAAAAAGAATGAAACACTTATTAAAGTGTTCTAAAATAAGAGGTCAAACAGGTAAAAATACGGTGTTATAAAATAGGTTTGTTAGAGGTCTTCCAACTGCGATCCTAAATGTGGTTAAATGCGACTTATGATCCGTTTTTCCCTCATAGACGGGGAGCTTAAGCTTTCCCACATCTCTGATGGGTGTGTTCTCAATCCAAATTGAGAATGGAGTTCGCTTAGTCTCTTCGACCACAAGATCAATCTCGGGAGATGTGCTAGTGGCGTTATGGACCCGTGAATTGACACCACGCAATCCCTCCACTGTTTCCGCCAGCGCCTGATGGAAGTATTCTATTTTGGCATGATCTACATCCCTTCAAAGTGATATATCATGGTTTTTACCCTGTTTAAGCCATGATATAAGTCCTTTTATAGAGTCTTTCTAGTGTTTTGAAGTCTTTTTAGAGTCTTTTACAGGTCTTAGCACATTTGGAGAATTATTGGAGATATTGGAGTTCTATGGAGCATTCAGGAGCGAAAGTGAAGTCAGATGACTAAGTGCCCGATCTGAGCGATGAGTATCGATCGATACCCCCTGGTATCGATCGACACCCGTCGGGAAATCATGGGCCGCGACTTTTTATGAAGTTTGAAGAATTGCAAAAGTGCCCAGAAGACTCTGATATTTGCAGGAAGACCCAATTCGTGTTTTATCTATATAATTAGGTTTTCAGCCATCTGTTTAGGCTATGCTTTATTTGTTCTGATTTTAAGAGAGATCTTGGTGAGAAGAGAGACAA
>PKML01029451.1:124939-140255 GCA_002933935.1 Eutrema yunnanense | reverse complement strand
TAACCGCGTGTCTATATATGTTACTTAAACATGTTCGGTGAATTTGTATAGTCGTATTGGTATAACAAATGATGACTAATCTGAACAGTACTATAACTGTAATTAAATGTGAAAAAGTGAACTGAACAAGTCCCTTAATTTTTAGTTGAAATGAAAAAATGCTATGACATTGCCTTAAATATTGGTTTTAGTTCGGTTAGGCTACAAATTTAAAACCCATCGAGGCAGGTGGAAAAATTGATTAGCTCCTTACGCTCACACAATCATATATGTTCTTTCTTCTTTCTAAGAGATGTTGTAAGGGCTAAATTAGTCCGCCCGTCATAAATATGTCGCAAGGTCTAAAATGAGCTTGGAAGATAATATTTATATACATGGGAAAAAATATAATGTACATTATTGAGTATATTTATGTGTGCATGGGATGCGACCACATACCGGCGTGTACGTATGCATACGTAGGAATACATAGATATTATATATTTTTTTATGTTAAAGGGGTACGTATATCGGTATATAGAAATTTGTTTAGTTATACGTATATACTTGTGTGTTTATATATTGTGAAGTAATGGTGTTGTGCTGGCTACGGAAGAACCACAAACTGGTTTATCGGCCTGATTATTCGTTGCTTACTGTTTTGGTTTTAATTTAACGCGCACGTAAGTATCACATGGAAATCTAATTCAGTAAGACGAATTTATAGATCTATTTTCGTAAGTAAATCATTGGCCAGTGGTTGATGTCTTTGTTAGGGTTCTTGAACCTTGTGTTTTAACTTTTAAGCAACGTATGCTTGAACCAAATTGTTGGTGGTCGGGTGGTTCCCTTCATGCGGTGAGTGTCGGCTCTGTTGGTCTAGGCCAGGGATCGATTCCCCGCAGGAGCGGAATTACCAGGACAAGCACTTGGCCAAGTGGGGCATTATAAGTGGGCTGTGTCACTCCCACCCGGGAAATTAGTCTGGGCCTTTGGGCTTAGGATTACTCCCGGAAGCCGAAAGGCATAAAAAAAAAAGCAACGTATGCTTGGATAATCCAATATAGGCATCTTGCAAACATGATAATCAAGAATTCGTACATAGAAAATTTAACTCAAAGTCATCAAAGGAATAAACTAAATTTTGTACAATTCTGATAAAAAAAATTGTTTACATTAATTAGTGTTTGATTGGAATAGCGAAAACAACTGAACTCAATAAAAAATTACGAAATAATTTTTAAAATGCTAAAATTTAATTTTAATAAACTGAAATCGTTTATTTGTTTTTTGTTATAATTTTAATATACATAGATATAGTGGAATCATTTTTCAAAAACAAGAAAACGTTAAACCTTAATAAATATTGTAAATTATTAAAAAATAGCGGAATCATGTTTTTGAACCATAAAAACGTGAAGAAAAATTGTATATCATTCATCACCTAAATATTTTTTTTATTGTACGTGATAAATTAAAATATATACATATTATTATCACTAAAAACATTCATCACCTAAGTAGCAAGACTGCTCGTCAAAAATTACAAAAAGTACACTCTAATGAGTTGTTAATATGGCCCGAAAAGACACCCAACATGAACCAATGTATTTGTTACGAAAGAGCCCAATATAACAGGCCCACGCAGTTTGAGAAGCATGACCAGTGTTCGGAACGATCGAGGACAGCCTTGAAATAAATCTGTTCCGATGAAGCCGATCATTTCTCTCGCGCCAGACCTCATATAACACTATTTGCCAAGCCGGAATATCAAAATGCATCATTCTCTAGGTTGGACTACACTTGCACAATCGTACATAGAGATGTCAAAATGGGCGGACCGCCCATGGGCTGTCCATGTCCAAAACATTATGGACCGGACATGGACAAGCCCATATACAAAGCGGTCCAAATGGGCTTGTCTAATTTTGTCCACGGACAAAACGGGCTTGGACAAAGTGGACATGGTCTGTCCAAAATACTTTAAAAACTAGGTCAAAATTGATTTTCATTAAATATTTAAATAATATTTTTATTGAAAAGTAAAAGAATGTAATTTTGATTTACTAACGGGATTTCACATTTTTTATGAAAAACAAAATTTTCGTTTTTGGGAGAAAAACGGAATATACGTTTTTGGCGGGAACACGAAAAACGAAATTTCATGTTTTTGGCGGGAAAATGAAATTTTACGTTTTTAGCGAGAAAATGAAATTTTACGTTTTTGGTGAGAATAAGAAATTGTACGTTTTTGGCGGAAAAACGAAATTTTATGTTTTTGGCGGGGAAAACGCAATTTTACGTTTTTGGCGGGAAAACGGAATTTTATGTTTTTTGCGGAAAAACGCAATTTTACGTTTTTGGGGAGAAAACATAATTTTACGTTTTTGGCGGGAAAACAGAATTTTATGTTTTTGGCGGGAAAACGGAATTTTACGTTTTTGGGGAGAAAACATAATTTTACGTTTTTGGCGGGAAAACAGAATTTTATATTTTAGGCGGGAAAACGAAATTTTACGTTTTTGGCGGGAAAACAGAATTTTACGTTTTTGGGGGAGAAAACATAATTTTACGTTTTTGGGGAGAAAACATAATTTTACGTTTTTGGCGGGAAAACGGAATTTTATATTTTAGGCGGGAAAACGAAATTTTACGTTTTTGGCGGGAAAACGGAATTTTACGTTTTTGGGGGAGAAAACATAATTTTACGTTTTTGGGGAGAAAACATAATTTTACGTTTTTGGCGGGAAAACAGAATTTTACTTTTTTTGCGGGAAAACGGAATTTTACGTTTTTTTGCAGAAAAACGAAATTTTACGTTTTTGAGGAGAAAACATAATTTTACGTTTTTGCGGGAAAACGAGATTTTTTGTTTTTTCGGGAAAGCGGAATTATAAGTAAAGAAAAATTATTATTTATTTATCAATTATTAATTTTACTTTTAAAACAATTTGGTATATTCTGACCAATGGACACTAATGGACAGCCCATTTGGACATGGTCGTTAATGGGCATGGTCGTTAATGGACATGGACGTTAATGGACATGGACACAATTTGTCCATAATCAAAATGGACACTATTGGACGGACACTATTGGACGGGTCTAAATGGACGTGGACAGCCCATTTTGACAGTCCTAATCGTACACAATATCGACCAGTTTATCTCACCATATTGATTGGCCATGTGCAATGATGGACTAAATCTTGAATCTCATGATTAGTCCCATTACTCCAATGCTTGGTTAATAATTGTACCCAAAAAATCGCTTTGCTTATTACTTAATAGTCTCGCTTTGCATGCTCTATATTATCTAATCTAGTAATATTAGCAATTCAAAACCAAAACAACCATTTTTCTTCTTCTGAATAGTACTTTATTTCCTTTGATCCTTCTCGAAAGAGACATCATTTTTGAGTTATAAGGTTTTCCAACACGAGTTACAGATCAACATCTCATGTGGGTGACAGAAAGAAGCAAATATCAGCTACTACAGTCCAATACAAGGATCTAAAGCAGAGAGAGCAATCGAATGAGAATAACGAACCGAATAAGAGACAATCTAAAACGAGTGGAGATATGGCGATCCTGCAACGCAAAGGAGCATGGTCATTCAAGAACTGGATATACCCAAACCAATATAAGAGATAAGACATACCCGAATGAGCACTTTGCTGAAGAAGAAAAGACGAAGACGAATCAAGACCGATCAACTTCCGGCGAATGGATCCCTGAATCTCTCTAACCATTTGAACCGCAATCTTGGATACGGCCAGTACCATGCCTTTCCTTATGAGAATTAGGCATTTGCCTAAGACCACCGAAAATTGAAAATTTATAGGGCCACCTTTTTTTGTTTTTAACTAAACTTATGTATATATTAAATTTGGTAAATATCGTTGGGCTCTTTCTTTGAGAAACCATGGCTTATGTATATATTTTTATTGATATTTATGAATGAAGAAAGAGCCCAACAATATTTACCAAATTAAAGAAAAAAATAATTAAAGAAAAAAGCAAGACTCCATGGCTTATGTAGATGTAGGAGGATAAAGCAAGACTAATAAAAAAAAGATAATTAAAGAAATCTATCTAATCAAGAGTTGAAACGAGTCGATAGCATAATAAAAAAGCGAGTTTGGTGAATGATTTTATACGAAAGAAAAGAAGAAAAATTGTGTTTTAAAATTTCTATAGTTTCATTTATTATTATTATTTTTGTGTACGTTTTGAAATGATATTTTTATATTAATTTTTTTTAAAGGGCTACATTTTTCAAATTCGCCCTAAAGCTTCCGCGGGTTTAAGCACGACCTGGATACGGCTCTATGCAGTCTCGAGTTTTTCTTTTTCCAAAGTTCGTAGATTGAAGCTTGGAGAACCAGTTTGCAATTCAGCCATTTTCTATCGCTCACTATCGCATATATGTTGTATAGCCAAGTTGGTCTTTACTCTTTAGTGGTTTGACACCCGTTGTACTTTAACACAGTAATCATGTATTTGCGGG
The DNA here is from genome assembly GCA_002933935.1 of Eutrema yunnanense. Lineage (NCBI taxonomy): Eukaryota > Viridiplantae > Streptophyta > Magnoliopsida > Brassicales > Brassicaceae > Eutrema > Eutrema yunnanense. The sequence continues at coordinate 135,767 of PKML01029451.1, read as the reverse complement.
CTAGTAAATCGAGTTTAAAATTCGATAACATCAGTTGTAAAAAAAATTAAACATGTTAATGGAATAACTTATGCATACTGTAGATGATAACCACTTGAATTTCTACACAATGTAAAAAAAAAAAACTTTTAAATCCTTTCTTGTTATATATAATTTGATTCAAATTTAATGAATCTTTTTAGCCACTTAGGAGTAAGTTGAAAGTTAAGACTAACAAATATCTTAAAAACTCGATTTTTCATATAAACTAATTAATGTTTCTGGTTGTTGATCGGATGCAAAAAAATTCTTTTATATTTGGTACAAATATAAACCAATGTAAACGTATTAATTTTTTTTTGAACATTTGTAAACGTATTATTTACAGAGAAAAAAACCACATGCAAAAAAAAAAAACACATGCATAAGATCGTGGAAATATTTATTAAAATTTGGTGTGTTAATAATAAAGATGAGTTAAGTTATTTGATTGTGTGCTCTGCTGGTGAAAGATTTTGCTGATCTGTTATGTTGTCAGCGATTCGCCACGATTTATTCAAACCAGCTACAATAGATACTTCATTTTTATAATAATATAACGATTATACAAAACAATTATACAAAACGCATCACGTTTTTAAACCCCATGTATATAAATTAATATTATAACTCATTCATCTGCCTCCATTAATTAATCTTTTCCACTTGTACAGCTGTTTCTATAGATAATTGATTCATGGACTTTCTCGTTTCACATGGTGGACTTTAATTTTGAGATATAGTTTTGAGTTTATCAAGATTGATTCAGGTTTCTCGGTTCAGGGTTTGTGTGGCTTTGGTCCAGCTTCTTTTTGGGTTTGCTATCGCTTTAGTTTGGTTTAGAGCATCTCCATCGGGGTTCATAGACGGATTCTTAGAATAAAAAATAATTAAAAAAAATTGAAAAGCCCAAAAATGTTAGGAGATCATTTTTTAGGGCTCCAACTCTATCCCATTTTCTACTCCAAATGTCATTTTGCAGTAAAATGATCTCCAATCCTATTCTATTTTTAACTGCAAAATGGGGAAATGCCATTTTTTCCTCCAAATATGGAGTAACTCTATTTTCAACTCCAAAATAGAATTGAACTTTTTTATTTATAATTTAATCCTCCGCACTACTTTTCTGCACCTAAAATACTCTTATACTCATTGATACAAACTACAACTACTTCTAAAACAAGCTAAAAACTACTTCAATTCATCAAATTTAATAAACTTTAATAAACTTTGCCTAACCGGACTTAACCAACACTAGACTCCAATAATTCCTCCCCTTTTTTTTCGAATCCTTTAATTCCTCTTTTAAACACTGTATATGAGAAATGTTTCACGTCAATACATATACTTCCCAACTCCAAAAGCAGCATCGTCTACTTTTCAAAAATCAACAGTAGTACGTAGGAGATAATGAAATGTAATTCCATCCACGACTATCACCATTTCACCACAAATTTTGCTCACGGTATTTAAATTTCGATAAATAAAAATATTACTAGTTACTAAATTGAGACTAATATTTAAATGGTGATGTTTAAATTAAAATGTGCTTTGTTTTGTTATTTTTATGATATTGTAATGGTTAAATTCATATAATATCACAATTTGTGAAAGTTTTGAAAGAAAAAAATAATGAGTTAATTAATTTTATAGATAAAGTGTATTTTTTAGCAATTAATAATAAAATAGAAAATGAAGAATATACTAAAATATTATTTTTGGAGTAAAAAATGGAGGAATACATTAGAGAGAAATCCAACTCTATTTTGGAGAGATAAAAATGAGGGAATACATTGGAGCGAAAGATTTTTAGGACCGTCTCTTACGCAGGTTCTTAAGACACCTGTCGAAACTGGATTGGTTTCTGGTAAAACAAAATTGGTCTCCTTCTCTCGACAATTTCTTCATCTTCTTCTCTTCTCTCTCGTCGATTCTGATGGAGATTCGATTCGATCTCGGCTGTTTAGATCGAGGTATGCAGCAGGGCGATCAGACGGTGCTGAGCTTGAGACATGGTGGCGGTCGAGGAAGCAGACTATGTGTTCTTCGTTCTTCCTCAAACTCCATTATCTTGTCTTATCCGTAAGTTTTTTTTGGCTTTCTCTCAATCTACCCTTTTGGCCCCAATTTGTTTTTTGTTGGTTTGTGATCTCACATTGGTTATATATCTGCTAAGAGACGATCTGATTTAGGTTTATAGACTCGTCGACCTCTTTGATCACTCGTCGGTGGAACTAGTGCTCTTTGACTCATCGCTTTACTGATTATTTTGATTCCTAAAATTGAATTCGTGTATTTCGATGCCGACCGCACGATTGCTTTCGTTTTGGGTTTCTTCCTGATTTTTGTGGGTTAAATTTGGTTTTTCTTGCTGGTGAGTTGTGAAATGTGAACTATCGGAGATTTTTGCAAGTTTCTGTGTGTGGCTCCTTAGAATAGAATGGACTCAAAGTGTGATTCATACGTTTTCATTATATGAGATTGTTTTCAATTTACCTGCTTTTTTCGGTTCTAAAATCTGGAATATGATTTTGGTAGAATTCATCCATTTTATCGGTTATTTTCATCCCTTTTATCGGTTATTTTCACCTTTTTCACGCATTCCCTATGTGATTTCTTTCTCCATGATGCAGAGAGTAAAGGATGAGGTACAGAGAGGAAAGAAGCAATGTAATCTCTCAAGCAGCCATAACAATGATCATGACGAGTTTCTCTTTCTTCTTCTTTTTAGGTGGTTCCTTCTGACTCCATGAATGGTTTAAACTTTCAGATAGCCTTTACGTGTTTGTTTCTTTTAATGGCTTTGTTTATTATGCAGGACGAGGCTTAAGTACAGGCTGATGCAGCATGCGTTGAACCTAGATCACGCTGTCCATACTTTTATGAATTCAGATGCAAGTTAGAGCCACTCTGTGTTCCTTTAAGAACATATCCACTTGCCTCCCCACATTTTGAAATTGCCCTCTCTTTTGGTTTCAAGAATTAGATTTTGGTTTTCCTCTTGTCAATTTGCTTTCTGTTCCTTGAGAAAGATGGCTCTTTTTTAGCAAGATATCAACGTGAAAACCAGACTATTACAATGGCGTGTATAAGAGTTAAACTCTTGTTCAAATCTTTGTTGTGGTAATCATACTTGGTTTTTGGTCTGAACAGGGTTACAGATACAACGCTTGGGATCTTGCTATCGACTGCATTCAAGATCAGATACAAAGAGACACTAACAAAAGTATACACATCAGCTCATATAACAACTTCCAAGTACTTGTCATTTTTAACACATGGAATGAGGATGGTTGAATCAAAAAATGTTCATGTGCATATGTTTTTAACATTTTTAACATATATGTTTTTGTTTGTGAATTATACAATTAAAAGTTTTTGTATTTCAATATCTATATTTTGTATGTTTTAAATTTCATGTAATGCAATATATATTTGATTTTATAAAATATTGTATGTTTAAAATTATTATTTATATTTCAAATGAATGATATTCTAAAATATATATATATATTTTTTAAGAACCCCTACTTGAGGTTCACCATTGGACACTCAAAAATTGATGGGGTTCTAAATTTTAAAATCATCCAAAATATATGATTAAAATAATTTTAAGAACCCCATGAGGGGTTTGGGAATGGAGATGCTCTTAGAAGAGTAAAATTAATGAGTTCGGTTTTGGAATTTGTCCGGTAGTCGTGTAATTTATATGGGGTTGTTGTGTTATCGGTTGAATTTGGTTTTGTTTAGTTGGAGTGCAACCAGGACCGGATTTAGAAATAAAAAAACTATTAAATATCTATATATACTCTCTCTCTCATTTTAATTTATAAATCGTTTATGATTGTTTCACACAAATTAATAAAACATATTAAAATTTCTATTATTCTCCTTATTAATACACTACATAATTATTTAGAAAATTATTTACCACACTCTGGTACTCGTATCCTTATAAAATAGAAGTAACAATAGGAGCATTATTAAAAACACATATGAAATTACACTAATTTGAGAAAGTTTGGAGGGAGTGGAGCAGCTAAAGTAACTCCAATCAAAACTCGGTTTTTTTTTTTTTTTACCTTTGGCGCAATCCGGTTTAATTTGGTCTAACCGAACCAATCAAGAATGCCCACGATACAAACGTTAAATATAAAGTTGACTTTATTTTCATTTTAAGACAATGGAAGCTCATTTTGATCGCAGAATATAGAGAAAGAGAGAGGGAGAGAAAGATGGAGATCGCAAACACGAAATGGGTGGCTGCTGCGGCAAGCATATGGATACAAAGCTTTAGTGGGGCAAGCTACACCTTTGGAATCTACTCTTCACTTCTCAAATCATCTCAATCTTATGACCAATCTACGCTTGACACCGTCTCCGTCTACAAAGACATCGGAGCAAACGTAGGCATCCTCTCCGGCCTCTTATACACCGCGGTTGCAAGCGGCAGAAGCGGTAAGGGTCGCTTCTTTAGTGGGCCATGGGTGGTTATATTTGTGGGGCTGCTCCAATGGTTCGTAGGGTATGGTTTCATATGGATGGCTGCATCGGGAGTGATCGAACGGCCTCCGGTGGCTGTGATGTGTTTGTTCATGTTCTTAGCCGGTCATTGTCAGCCGTTCTTTAACACGGCGATTGTGGTCACCGCCGTCCGTAACTTCTCCGACTATGGTGGGACCGCCGTTGGCATAATGAAGGTATACGTAGGACATTTATGTACGTTTAAGACGACTAGGTATAAAACAAATAAAATAGTATCAATTGGTTTATTATTATTAATTCATGATATTGGACAGTTATGCTAATTTTTCTTATATATAAAGACCATGTATAAAAACCTATAACTTTTATTATCTTATTTAAGTATTGACATTACTAGCTGGAGAAAAGAGCTAGTATATGTACTAAAATGATGATGTCGACGACCGACCTCTTTACTCTATCTAACATAATATAACTAGTGAAAATCGGTTTGTAAAGAAAATAGAGATATAACGATGATTAGAACAAAATCTTGATAAGTTTTGTAGCGCTCAAGCAAAACCAATCTAATACCTATGTTGCGGTTTTTAGGGTTATCTTGGGCTAAGTGGAGCAATTCTTGTTCAAATGTACCACATCTTCTGTGAAGGCGACCCAACGAATTACATTCTTCTCTTGGCCGTAGTACCATCACTTCTCATCTTGACGACAATGCCATTCGTTAGAACGTACGACACAGTCATTGCAGGCGACAAGAAACACTTAAACGGTCTCTCCGCCATCTCCTTGATCATCGTCATCTATCTTATGGTCGTCATATTGGTCGAAAATGTTATCGGGATGTCAAAGACTATGCAGATATGCTCCTTTACTCTTTTACTTCTCTTGCTCGCCTCTCCTCTCTTGGTCGCGGTTAGAGCACGGCGTGAAGAGAAAGAGAGATTTTTTTCTTTGGATTTTCCGGTTACCGAGAGAACCACATTGCTTGAGTCTCCGAAGCTCAACACTTCTCCCGGTAAGGTTTAGTTTATTGGCAAATGATATCTTTTGACTTTCGTCACCTCACCTGAGTGAATTATATATATTTTAGTTTAGGTCCCTTAGTTACGTTATACTTCTCCAAGTGAAATTCCTAACGCATTTCAACCAATCGACAGATTTTAATGTTGTCATGACCAATGACATGAATGTCATCGAAGCAATATGCACAACCAACTTCTGGCTTCTATTCTTGGCGATGATATGTGGAATGGGTTCAGGACTCGCAACGATAAACAACATCAGACAGATGGGCGAGTCACTTCGCTACTCTACGGTTCAACTCAATTCTCTGGTCTCTCTCTGGAGCATATGGAACTTTCTAGGCCGGTTTGGGTCAGGTTACATCTCAGACGCCTTTTTACACAGCCATGGCTGGCCAAGACCGGTTTTCATGGCCATAACTCTAGGCCTCATGGCTATAGGTCACATTGTCATGGCCACCGGTTTAGTAGGAAGCCTATATATCGGGTCATTGTTGGTCGGTTTAGCGTACGGCTCACAATGGGCACTCATGCCGACAATAACCTCTGAAATATTTGGGATTCTTCATATGGCAACTATATTCTATACCATTTCGATAGCTAGTCCGGTTGGTTCGTACATTTTCTCAGTGAAGGTAATAGGTTACTTCTACGACAAGGTAGATTCTGAGGATGATCATTCTTGTTATGGGAATCATTGTTTTAGGACGTCGTTTATGATAATGGCGGTCATGGCTATGCTTGGATCTCTTATTGCTTTTGTATTGTTCCTCCGCACAAAGAAGTTTTATTCAACGCTTGTGGCCAAGAGGATGTCGAAGTACTGAAGCTATAGGGTCTTGTGGCTCTCTATTTATTTATTTTTAATTTTTTTTTGGCATTTTCCCTCATATATCAAATATCATATTTGTTGACCGAAAATAAAATAAAATCAAAGATCATATTTATTTATTGGTTGTAGTATGTAGAAAGGGTGTGTTGTGAACTATTTAGGAAATTGGGTCATATGATTATCAAAAGTCTAATAATCAGAAGAATGATCATACATAACCTTATATATTACATAAACAGCCATTTGCTAAAAGGAGATCTGATTTCATCATTTAAAAGCCATTCAAATAATTGCGATTCACTAAATATTTTTCAATTATTCTGCCATTTAGCTATTTTTGTCATATATTATGTGGGTTTTAATCCAGATGGTGACACAGTAACAATACTAGCATGTTATGTTCTGATCGCTAATTAAGTAATTTATTTATAATCTGTTATCTAACTCCATTAAAATTTTGTTAGTATAACGGACGACTTTGCTGTCATTCTCAATATAGATAAAGCAGACACCAATTTGAATCTCCTTAAAAAAAAAAAAAACTCCTCTACGTGAAAGATATTGCAAAAACAAAAAAAGAAGGGTTTTGCAAATTTTTTGTTGTTGTTGTGTGTGTCAACTTCCATTAAAACGTAAATCAAAGAAACAGAGCCCAAATGGCTAAAAAATGGTTTCTAATTGTTCTTCAATATTTTTTTATTTTTTTTTACAACAAATCATAATAATGTATGTTTTTAAAAACTATTTAGAAAATTTTAATTAATATTTTTTTGGGTGAAATTTGGAACAATATTCCAAAAACATTATGTATTTTGAAAACTAACTTTTGTTTTCAAAAGTTTGAAAACTAATTGTTTTACGTTCGAAATTATTAAGATATCGTAAATAAATCAACATATAAAGTGTTTTTGAATCAAATTGTTTTGTCATTGGATAATTATATGTACTAAAAAATAATTGATATCATTTTACGTGATCAATTGAAAGAAGAAATAAGAAAATAAGATGGACATTACAAATAAAATCAAAATCATAAAAATAGCAATTGTGTAAAGATTAAGAATGATAAACTGTAAAAAAAACGTATGAGTTGTGTTCATGTTATGAATAAAGTAACTTTTGAAAAAAACAATCATGACAGGTCTGAGTGGAACAATTGATGATTCAGACAAATGCATCAGATCTTCTACTACGAACAATTGATGGAATGCTTGTTAGTGGAAAACCTTGTACATTACCCCAACATGAAGTATGTAGATTGCTCTACAATGCCTTTCCTCGAGCTAGATTTAAAATCTATTTTCTGATTCCACTATATTTTAAATTTTTTGCAGCTATTTGAAGCCGGAAAAAATCAATATAACATATGTTAGCTTGAAAGTCATCTAGATTAGTAGTGATTGACGATTTATCCAATCTATTTTAAAATTTAATCTTTGTAATTTTAAATTCTGAAATTTCCAAACCAAATGCGGGTTTTCCAAAAAAACTGAAATTTTTAGATGCGAATTAATTGTGTGTTTGCGTGTCTTAATGCGGGTTATACACAAATCAATAGTCAGACCTGACAATAATACAACTCATACTTTGTCTTGTAAACGTGTTTAGAGTCAACGTTTCAACGCTAATACCGTTTAGTTCTGGCAAGAGAGCAGGATAACTAAACTAAATAGGTTTAATATTTAATCAATTCTTTACTCAGTCTCGATGATCACGCACGATGTCCAAAGAGCGATTTAATACATCTTCTCTTCATTCCAGTTCTGAGTTTTTTTTGGGGTTTAAATATAAAACCATTATCGAAAGTTGTCGAGAAGCAGAGAGAGAGAGAATGGAGAGAGTAAAGACGAAATGGGTAGCAGCAGCAGCGAGCATATGGATTCAAAGCTTTAGCGGAGCTACATATACATTTGCAATCTACTCTTCAATCCTCAAATCATCTCAATCTTATGACCAATCTACCCTCGATTTCGTTTCCGTCTTCAAAGACATCGGTGGTACTTTAGGCATCTTCTCCGGTCTCCTCTACACGTCCATGACTTCAAAGCCAGACGGTCGTGGTGGGCCTTGGGTTGTCGTTTTCGTCGGGTTGATTCAGTGGTTTCTGGGTTTCTTTTTCATGTGGGCTTCCGTGGTTGGGCTTATTGCGCCGCCGCCTGTGCCGCTGATGTGCTTGTTCGTGTTCTTGGCTGGTCACTCGCTGCCGTTTTTCAACACGGCCAATGTTGTCACCGCCGCTCGTAACTTCTCTGATTACGGTGGCACTGCCGTTGGAATTATGCAGGTAAAAAATCGGGAACAAGATTTGTTAGTTTTGTTGAGGAATCAATTGGGTGAAATTTGATCCATCTTGTATGTTTAGGAGTTTTTCTGACGATTCAATGCACCCTGACTTGTTTCAAACGCAATTTTTGTCTGACTTTCTTGGGTTAGTGTTAGATACGGATACTACTATTTCTCAACATTGCGATGATTCAAAAGATTTATGCTTGAGATGTTTTTAAGTTGTGATTTCATCTTCTGTTCGCATCCTAGATGGTGATTTAGTCTGTTTAACTTGTTGTATAATAATTGTTGGTTTACATATCCAAAAGCTAACTCATTTTTCGACGTATATATTTGACTTCAGGGATTTCTAGGTCTAAGTGGAGCGATTCTGATACAGTTGTACCACGCCGTCTCCGGCGAAGGTAACCCTGCTACTTTCATTCTTCTCCTAGCCATAGTACCAACGCTTGTCATCTTCTTGACTATGCCTTTTGTAAGAGTTTATGAAACGGTCACCACAAGTGACAAGAAACACTTGGATGGTCTCTCTGTGATCTCTTTGATCATCGCCACCTATCTTATGTTCATTATAACTGTCCAAAACATTCTGGGTTTATCACGGTCCATGCAGATCTTGTCCTTCATCCTTGTGATTTTTTTGCTTGCCTCTCCTCTTTTGGTTGCGGTAAGAGCCCTACGTGAAGAAAAGCAGACACTTTCATCTCTGGATTGTCCTGTTCTCGACACATCCGCCTTACTCGACTCTCCTAGTCCAAACGTTTTTCCTGGTAAATATGCTCACACATGCATGATATCAGATGATCAGGCACCTCTAAGTCAGCACACTAAACAGAATGAGAAGATAACACTACATAACTGTGCTATAAACTTTGTGCAGATGTAGATCATGTGGTTCCAGAAGACTCAAACATATTGGAGGCAATGAGCACAGTGAACTTTTGGCTACTCTTCTTGGCAATGCTATGTGGGATGGGTTCCGGGTTTGCAACTATAAACAACATTAGACAGATAGGCGAGTCTCTTCGCTACTCTACAGTTCAACTCAATTCTCTGGTCTCTCTCTGGAGCATATGGAACTTTCTAGGCCGGTTTGGGGCGGGTTATATCTCAGACACATTCTTACACAAACACAGCTGCCCAAGACCGGTCTTCATGGCCATAACTCTAGGCGTTATGTCTATAGGCCACATTGTAGTGGCCTCTGGTTTACGAAGCAGCCTCTATGTTGGTTCGGTTTTGATCGGTATGGCTTACGGTTCGCAATGGTCGCTCATGCCGACAATCACGTCAGAGATATTTGGGATTCGGCATATGGGAACGATTTACTTCACGATTTCGATTGCGGGTCCCATCGGGTCGTATCTTCTTTCTGTGAAAGTGATAGGTTACTTCTACGACAAGGTAGCTTCTGAGGATGACAATTCTTGCTTCGGAAGTCAATGTTTCAGGACATCGTTTATGATCATGGCGTCTGTGGCTCTCTTCGGCTCTTTAGTTGCTTCTGCATTGTTATTCCGCACATACAAGTTTTACAAAAAGCTTGTCGCCAAGAGGAGCTCGAAGTGAATTTGCGAATTGTAATATCGTTTACATTTGTGATTTGAAGTTTGAATAGAAAACATAAATATCCCATATACATTAATTGAGAAATATTGTTAAAAAAAAAATTACCCATATATGTGATTTACAAAAATGTCTATGCCATGATGATATATTTTGGGTACCCGAAACTGATTCGAATCCGAGCGGAAACAAACCGAAATCCGATCTAAAAAAGAAAATACCAGAATGAGTTTTAGATTTCTAAAAAAGTACCCAAAGATTATGTAATCATGATTAAAGCGATCTTATTTTGAAGATTATGTAAAAAAATAAGAGAAAATAATGAAAATCATATATATCATATCATATATATCATATATATTAATTGCGAAGTAGATTTTGAGCTTAAAGCTCTCTCATTCACCCTCATGGTGGTTAATTATTCTCCTGTCCCTCTGCAAAAAGTCGTTAATACCCTAACCGATGGTTCAAATTAAGTTTAGTAAAAAATCAATTTTATCTGATTGTCATACCGGTTTATCAAACCCGGAATAGTTTAGTGTTGGGCCGTTTAATACAATAGACGTACGGGTTTTTTTCCGATTGGTAACTAAGAAATTGCCCGATATGTAATTGATTC
>PKML01029451.1:112543-123344 GCA_002933935.1 Eutrema yunnanense | reverse complement strand
TAGGTGAGCAAATTGATTATTCGCAAAGAGATTTGGTTTAATTGATTTGTGAACATATCAAACCTGTTATTAAAGCTGATTTAGAATTTAGGATTCGCAAAGAGATTTGGAATTCCTAGGGTTTAGATTTAGATAGTTTTCGCAACGAGAGTTGGTTAATTATATTTTAGTGATTTGAGTTCTAGAACAGTGCTTAAACTGAATACTGTTAGTTGATTAGACTGCATTCATTGATCTCCTGAGAAATACCCTGAACCTATCTGCCTCCAACTGAATTTACATCGCTTTTTACTTGCAATCTGGTTTTCAATTACATCTTCTGATTTAGCTTATTTCGGATCTATACAATTTATTGTGTGATAACTGGGTTCTTGTGTTCGACCCCTGATTTACTGCAGCAACTGCTTTAGTACTATTTAGGGTATTAAATTGAGCATATCACAAAGTTTCCCAACATTGTGGTCGTGGTTTCCAGCCATTTGCAAACCAAATTGGCCATGTCCGTTCCTTCGCTCAGAATCCGGGGTCAGGGGGGGTCTTTGATCCGGGTTTCGGTGGTGCGAATTAAGTGGATCAAAAGAAGGTGGTGGATAAATAGTCGAGGGATCAACCCTCTGAGGGCCATATTGGCTTTGTCTGTTCCTTCGCTCGGACTCCGGAGTCAAGATTGATCTTTGATCCGGGTTCTGAGAATGCGGATTTCAACGGATCAAACGGAGGTGGTAGAGGAAAAGTAGATAGTTCAACGCGGACGCCATCCCTTGAAGCAAAATGTGAATCTCCACTGTTATGGCCATGATGGAACGGACCAGTCCCTAAGTGAGATAAACTCGGGGACGTATTGCTATTTCCATTACTTCCAAGTGGCACAGTTTGTGTCGGTGTAGGTGAGATACCAGGAATCAGTGTTGGTGAAATACCTTGTGATGGCGGAACTCGCGTTCGCACCACCGCTGAGCAAAGCTCATCAAATGATTGGGCCAATGTAGCGTGGTCCGAAACCACTTTTTCCAAGTTTTGGTTCACCGCAGATAATGCCCCTTCTACCATAGTGGTAAGGTCGCTGGTGACCTTTTCGATGACTTCACGGATGTAGGCATGTTTTTCCATGGTGGTTATTTTGCGTTGGAGTTAGACTTGCATATCCCCCTCCTTCTAGCGCCAAATTGTTGTAGCTATAAGTACAACGATCAAAATTTATAAATAGGAATAAACAGAGGTCTTTGGCTTATCTTTAAGAAAAGAAGAACATAGGGGCTATCGAGCAATCAACAGAAAGTTTTCTGCTCGACGAGATAAAACTGGATTCATAAGTGATTTGAACAAGGTTTTGCGGAGTAAACTGGATTTAGTATTTCTATTCTCAAGAGTAATTTTATAAGAACAAGAACAATGAGTTGTTGAGTGTTTAAGTGTAGAGCTAGTTGCGGGAAGAAGGTGTTGTTAGAGTTCCCTTTGCACTTTGCCTTCGTCCTTGTTTTATACTTCGAGATGATGCTTAACATTACCTTTTACTCTGCGAGATTCGCCATGAATGTTGTTTAATTCTGAGGCTCCGACCGTTACATTCAGACGCCTTAATTCTTAATTCACCGATTTGAAAGAGTCTTTGGTCTCGTCGGGGTTGACTAACGGTTCTGCATTTAATCCCCTTTGACCGTAAATTTCACCCCTAGTCGGCCTTTCAAGCTCAGCTCATCACCTCGGAAATGTCTTGACTTCGGCGGGTCTTTTCACCATTTGGTTTTTTTTTTGGCCCAATTTACTGGGCTGGGATTTTTACCCCCAATTCCTTGAAATCGTACTTGGTCCGTTTGGAGGAATTTCGGGGAGTCATTTAGCAGACTTAAATCCCGGCGAACATGATTTTCTTTCCTTTTTCGTTCTCACAAATCACTGGATTTTCTAATTCCTTATTTGTATTCTGAATTTTCTCTGCTGATTTTTCTAATTTCCTTCTTCTTCTCCTCTATGCTTTATCTTTAAATTCCTTCTTCCTTTTATGAGTTCTTCACTGCTTCATATTCTTTTCCTTCTGGTAAATACTTCCTTTTGTGATTTTCCTTTCTCATTGCCTTCATGAACGTTCCATTTCTTGCTAAGTTTTTTTTTGTTGCAAATATGGATCTTTTTAGTAACTACCATGACCTTCTTCCCACACTGATTGCCAATCCTGCCATAAGATGGTCGATACCATTGATGGTGTCGTCAGCGCCAAGGTTGTTAGTAGTGTTGATGCCACCGATGGTCGTGAGGCAGCTCATGCCATGTCTTCGGATCCAATTGGAGGTGATGAGGTACTTTTAGTAGACCCTTTTTGAGGGCTAGTGACGTCCTTTTGGTTGACTCGACCCTACCTGTAGTCACGGCTATTGGGACTCACGACCATATAGGCCGAAGAAGGAAAGTCAATATAGGCCGAAATTTTCGCTTAGTGGAGGCGATTACGGAGTGAAATTCCTTAAAGAAGGATTTTGTGACTCCCTCATTTAAGGAATTGGGGGGCTAACTGTGGGGGTAAAAATCTTGTCCGAGTAAATTGGGCTGAATAAACCAAATGGTAAAAAGGCCCGACGAAGTTAAATGTGAAGACGAGGTGACGAGCCTAGCTGAAAGACCCACCGGGTGAAAATCTACGGACAAAGGGAATTAAATGCAGTACCGTTAGTCAACCCCGACGAGACCAAAGACTCGTTCAAACTGGTAAATTAAGGAGCCTGGCGTAACGGCTAGATCCTCCGCATTAAAGAATATTCATGGCGAATCATGCTGGGTAAATGGTAACGTTAATTAGCACGATCTCAAAGTATAAAATAAGGATGAGGGCAAAGATCAAAGGGATCCAACAACTACTTCTTACTGCAACTAGCTCTACATTCAAACATTTAGCAATTCTTTGTTCTTTCTCTTGTCCTTGTTCTTGTTCTTGTTCTTGTTCTTGTTCTTGTTCTTGTTCTTGTTCTTGTTCTTGTTCTTGTTCTTGTTCTTGTTCTTGTTCTTGTTCTTGTTCTTGTTCTTGTTCTTGTTTTGTTCTTGTTCTTGTTCTTGTAGTGTTTTTATAGCTGCTGTAGTGTTTTTATAGCTGCATTATTCCCATTTCTTTTCTGATTATTGTTGTCCCATGATGCATTAAGATTAGTATTATCCATGTTCACCACTTCAGCCCATGTTTTGAAATCAACCAGTGCGTTATTGATTACATCTGGAATAGCCCACCTTTTAGATTTAAATATGAAGTCATTTCTCATTTTCCAGATTCTCCAACCAATAAATGGAAACAAAGGAATATCTATCTTTTTTATTTCCATTAGGCTCAATAAAACTTGAATATTATCAGATAATGAGCATTGATTTAGATCGTCACCTGGTGAGTGTAATACAGGAGCCAGCTCCCATATTTCTTTACTGATGCGGCACTGAAATAACATGTGATTCGCTGTCTCTGGATGCTCTCCACAGCGTTGACATGTAATGCTGCAACAGGAAGCGCATTATGAAGACTTCTCCACCAAAAATGTCAAATTTTTGGTGGCACATTCAACTTCTATATGCTTTTAAATAAGGCATGTGAATTTTGGTCAGTCTCACTAAAAGAAACATAATGTAGTACAGTATTGGAAGATGTACGTAGGAGGTAATATCTTGATTTTAACGACTTGAATGGAAAATTCGAATCTCTTTTGACCCATGTTAAGAAGTTGGATATGCAAGTCTCTCAAACTGTGGACTCCACTAAGAGACCGAACGGAGCTTTACCCGGAAGAATAGAAGATAATCCGAAGAGATTTTGCAACGTGATTTCCATCATGCCCGAAAAGGAAGCTTCAAAATTCTTCCACTCTATGGACGAGTCAATACCGAATCCAAGACGATCCGAGAACCACCATTTCAGGTACGAAAACAAATTCCGTTCGAAAGACTAAGAAAAGTCGATGATTCGGAACGTTTTTCTTTCCCTTGCTCAATTTCCGGGATAAATTTTGTAGATTGTCTGTGTGATTTGGGAGCCAACGTCAACATTATGTCAAAGACATTTGCCGAGAAGCTTGGTATTAAAACTCTCACACCGTCCATCGTGATGTAATCTTTGAAGATTCATCCCAAAAGAAGCCCGAAGGAGTGATCCACGATCTTCAACTACTCATTGAGAACAAGATTGTTCCCGCTGATTTTGAAGTACTCGAAATGGATCGAGACGAGAATAGACTACTGGTTTTTGTTCGACCATTCTTAGTTACCGTTGGTGCCATCCTCGATCACGCCAACCGTCATGTTGTTTTCTTGAATGTGGATCGAAGGAAGTTATATCCAACTGTCCCAGACAAGCACAAGAAGAAAACGTAGATTCTCCCTAAAGGAAGAGAGAAAGATGAGTCAACTAAGACAAGGCCTCCGAAGGTAACAAAATCATTCGTTTTCTAACCGTTTGCAAAAATCAGAATCACAATTCCACCCTTAAGAGACACCAAAGAAGAGCGAGTGGAAGGGATAATAAAAAAAAACGAGACAAGCTCTCCAAAACGTGAAGGTTCCGAAAAAACGCGGAGAGAATAAGGTGATACAAAAAATAGGCGAACCACATTTCAAACTCGATGACACCCAAGGAACGTTTATTCCCGGGACATCTCTTGATCACGCCTAATCCCACCAAACAGTCGACCTAACGACTTTAATCAAAAGCGATTGATGGGAGGCAACCCATTTGGTACATTTTCCTTTCTTTTATTTTACCGTTTTTTTCTATTAACGTGTTTCCTTTTAGTATTTCAGGCTTTATATAAAAATCCAAAAACCCAAAAACATTAAAAAAAACCAGAAAAAAAAAAAATATTGAAGAAGCCACTCGAAATGAATCGTGAAACGCCAAATGAACGAAGGAGAAAACACTCTCGAAGCAACATCCATTCGGCCACGGTCGAAGGAACTCGACCCACGACGAATGAGAAATCGACCGCGGGAGTGTTATCCTGACCCGCGGCGAAGAGATAATCGGTCGCAGCTTCACAAGTACGACCCGCGGCGAAGAAGCATTTGGTCGCGGTCGCGTGTGCTTGACCTGTGGCCAATCCGTTCCGACCCGAACCTCATTCCTACGATTCCCAAACCATTCCAAACCCGAACCGTTCAATCTCGAACATGTTCCCAACATAAAATCTAAACCATATCGGTTTAATTTTCGTGTCTCGCACGTCAAGGTAAGTTCTAAAAAGTTTTTAAAAAACAGAAAACTTCTTTTTGCAAAAAACAACTTTTTAAATACCAAAAAGAGTATTTCTCGATTTAAGCTCTCTTTCTTCTTCTCTTCCAAAAGACTTGGAGATTTTGAGCAAGAACAACGTATTTAATTCTTAAGATTTTACAAAAATTATTTGTTCCATTCTCACTCTTTTTTAGAGGAGACTTCAATTCCACAATCATCTCATCTTTTCCAACAAGGTATGATCCTAAATCTCTACTTTTTCATATGAGCCAAACTCTAGGTTTTTCTTAATTTGAATATTTTTGTCTATAATGGATAGAAATTGTTAGAGAACTCTAAATTGAACATCTAGAATGATTAGATTTCAATTTTGGTACTTAATTATTATGGATATTAGATTTTTGGAATATGATTTTTCAAGCTTAATTAAAAACGAATTTGGAGAGTAATTTTAATAATTTGTCCAAGTCTTGTTTAGTTGATAATTGATATACGGTAATCTATTGAATTTGCATAAGGATGAGCTTTAGAATTTATTTTTAGAAAACCTTTATGTAAGAACTTCACAAACCCGAAATTAGTCATTAACATTTCGATTTGCTATATTTACGTTTGATACTACTCGTTAGTAGATTGAATATGTCTCTTGATACTCGATTTAGTATCTTCGCACATTGAAACTTTTCAACCACAGCCATATTCATATTTTTGCCGAGATTTTTTTTCTATTTTGTAGGAACAATGGATCATGTGAGATCTCGCATAACACGCTCTAAGAAGAGCGGATACGTAGGAGAATCATCCCGGAGATCAATCTCTAGGCGTCCCGAGGAGAGCCAAGGCGGATCAGATACAACTAGTGTTGAGGATGACACTAACCTCTCCGAGTTCGTGATGAGTCAAAGACGACCGCGAACTCGAACTCGCGCTACACTCCCTCCACACGATCCGACACCTTCTCCTCGTCGTGAACCAACGCTACTTCCGGAACCAAAACAAAATGTATGTCGAGCAACCTATAAACTCGAATATCGATTACCTTGAGAAGCTCAGAAGAATGGAAATCAAATCCACACGTCGTATAGATTACTCGACTCTCAAAGCGCTCGGGATTAGAGAAGACGTGATTTTGTATCTCGATTCTCTTAACCTATGACCTTTCATGGACCTAAATCTCCCCACCTACTACGATCGCACCAAGGAGTTCTTAGCAACCGTCACCATGTGCTACAAGAGATGCTCTAATCCAAGAGCGAGGGACGGTACACTTACTTTCACCATACGTGGATACTCTTATTCGCTAACCAATTCGGAAATTTGTGAAGCTTTGAAGCTTCAATATCTAGATGAGATTAACCCTGATGATGACCCCGATAGAGCTCTATGGCGAATAATGGGACAAGGCGTCTACGACAATGGAAGATCTAAGGCTTCCTTATTCACGCATATCATTGTCCGCTTCGTACACAAGCTCTTCGCGCACACCATATTCTCAAGAGAAAATGCGTGTGTCCGCAAAGCCGAGCTTGTTACTCTTCAATTTCCATTCACCGCCAATCCACGATATGCTTGCTTCGCTTTAATCATTGCGAAGAATTTGGTGAAGGTGAAACACGAAGCGCCCATCGCTAGACCTGAGGACTCCACCACTACTTTTAGAAGCATCATCACGGTAATTCTACAAGTCGTTGACTTCGATTTCTCGACCGAGACTCCATTTCAAGGGACCTGGTTCGATCTCATGCAGTTTTGCGAGAGCGCACTATCTCTCGCGCATCACTCGACCCGGACAGATTTGGCTACAAGTATTGTACAAACGTCGGTGAGTCTTACTTTGTTTTCTTACCTTTTGATTCTGTCCCTAGACTTCGATATGGAGCAGATCCTCGATGGAGACCACAGATTATGGACTATGTACCTGCTGTCCCACGTCTACAATACACCATCAGACAGTTCTTAGTGGCCAAGGCCAAGCGAGACGCATCTGCAGAGCGTTCTCGACTACTACTACTAGCTCAGGCCTTGCAACATACGCTCACTCAAGCTCCTCACATGCACATGGACCAGCATACACAGCCATGGAGAAGAAGCTAAAGTGACAAGAAAGACGTTTCGAATTTCTAGTACATTTTCTTGAGGAGAACCACAAATTTGATGGCTTACCACCTATCTGGGGATCGAGCATCAGATTGATTTTGTTCCCGGAGCCACATTTCCGAACCAGCCCGCTTATCGAACCAATCTGGTTGAGACCAAGGAGCTCCAAAGACAAGTTGGTGAACTTATGGAGAAGGGTCATATCCGGGAAAGCATGAGTCCATGCGCGGTTCCTGTTTTGCTAGTGCCTAAGAAGGACGACACTTGGCGGATGTGCGTTGATTGCCGAGCCATCAATAATATCACGGTAAAGTATCGCCATCCCATTCCTAGGCTAGATGACATGTTAGACGAACTGCAAGGGTCTAATGTGTTCTCGAAAATTGATTTGAAAAGTGGTTATCACCAAATCCGGATGAAGGAAGGTGATGAGTGGAAAACCGCTTTCAAAATTGAACACGGTTTGTAAGAGTGGCTTGTTATGCCATTTGGTCTTACTAATGAACCAAGTACTTTCATGCGCTTAATGAATCATGTTCTTAGGTCGTTTATAGGTGTCTTTGTTGTTGTGTATTTCAATGACATATTGATTTATAGCAAGACCTTAGACGAACACGTAGACCATTTGCGGAAAGCTCTAGACGTGCTTAGGAAAAAACATATTTTTGGTAATTTGAAGAAGTGTTCTTTTTGTTCAGATAACATGGTCTTTTTAGGTTTTGTGGTGAGTTCACAGGGCGTATAGGTCGACGAAGAAAATATCAAGGCGATCCGAGATTGGCCGAGTCCTAAGACGGTTGGAGAAGTCTGTAGCTTTCACGGTTTAGCCGGTTTTTACTGACAATTTGTCTGGCACTTCAGCACCATTGCCCCACCACTAACCGAAGTCATTAAGAAGGACGTGGGCTTCAAGTGGGAACAAGCACAAGAGGATGCTTTCCAACTCCTAAAACACAAGCTTACTCACGCCCCTCTTCTTGTTTTACTCGATTTCTTGAAAACGTTTGAAATTGAATGCGATGCTTCTGGTGTAGGTATTGGAGCCGTGTTGATGCAAGAGAATAAATCGATCGCTTTCTTCAGTGAGAAACTCGGTGGAGCCACTCTCAACTATCCAACCTACGACAAAGAGCTTTATGCATTAGTCCGTGCACTCCAGGTTTTGCAACACTACCTTTGGCCGAAAGAGTTTGTGATCCACACCGATCATCAATCCCTCAAACATTTAAAGAGCCAACAAAAGCTAAACAAGAAGCATGCTCAGTGGATGGAATTCGTGGAGACATTTTCATACGTGATCCAATACAAGCAAGGCAAAGAGAACGTGGTGGCCGATGCTCTATCTCGGAGATACACTTTGATCTCTACTTTAGAAGCCAAGATTCTCGGTTTTGAAATGATCAAAGAAGCTTACGCATCTGATTCTGATTTCCAAGAACTATTTCTATCTTGTGAAAAGTTTGCTTAGGGAAAATATTTTAGAAGTGATGGTTTCTTATTTTATAAGAACCGTCTTTGCATTCCTAACTCTTCTTTACGAGATCTTCTTGTTAGGGAAGCACATGGTGGAGGCTTGATGGGACATTTTGGCGTAGCCAAAACTCTTTCTATTGTGCAAGACCATTTCTTTTGGCCGCACATGAAGCGTGATGTGGAACGGATTTGCAGCCGATGCACCACATGTAAGTTATCCAAGTCCAAAAGCCAAAGCCAAGGTATGTACACTCCTTTGCCAATTCCTAGTGCACCTTGGACCGACATATCGATGGACTTTGTGTTAGGTTTTCCTAGGACTAGAAAAGAAAGTGACTCGGTCTTTGTTGTGGTCGATAGGTTTTCTAAAATGGCTCATTTCATACCTTGCTATAAGACCGATGATGCATCTAATATTGTCGACTTGTTCTTTAAGGAGATTGTCCGTTTGCATGGAATGCCTAGGACTATAGTCTCAGATAGGGATACAAAGTTTTTGAATTATTTTTGGAATACCCTATAGTCTAAACTAGGAACCAAACTTTGTTTTTCTATTACTTGTCATCCGCAAACCGATGGACAAACCAAGGTGGTCAATAGGACTCTAGGGACCCTTTTGCGAACCGTAGTTAAAAAGAACCTTAAGTCGTGGGAGGATTGCTTGCCTCATGTAGAGTTTTCTTATAACCATGCCGTGCATTCTACTACTTCGTTTTCTCCTTTTCAGCTCGTTTATGGTTTTAATCCACTTACACCTCTTGATCAAATCCATTTACCTTTGAGTGAGCGTGTAAGCATGGACGGAAAGAAAAAGGCCGAGCTGGTCAAACAGATGCATGAAAAGGCGAAGCAAAACATCAAGCATAAAACTGAGAAATACCGCAAGCATGCCAACAAAGTTCGGTGAAAGAAGACATTTGAACCCGGCGACCTTGTTTGGATTTACTTGAGAAAAGAGCGGTTCCCGGAAAAAAAAGTAAGTCTAAACTCTTACCGAGAGTTGATGAACCGTTCATCGTTTTGGAGAGGATCAACGACAATGCCTACAAGATTGACCTCCAAGGTAAGTATTCGGTGAGTTCTAGTTTTAATATTGCTGATATTATTCCCTTTATTGCAGATGAAACATATTTGAGGACAAATCCTTTTCAAGTGGAGGGGGATGATATGATCATGGACACGCATGCTTTGGATGAGGTTTCGGAGGCAGCTTTGGTCGTTCCCGAAGGTCCTATGATGCGGTCCAAGTCTAAGAAACTAGGTGGAGCTGTTCGGAGTTTGCTAAACGAAGTCCGGATCAACGAGGATCAACTTACACACTTCGTCCTAACCTCTTTATCGTTTGAGGATTCTTCTAGATTGGCCGCAAGTGTAAGTTGTGATATATCATGGTTTTTACCCTGTTTAAGCCATGATATAAGTCCTTTTACTGAGTCTTTTCTAGTGTTTTGTAGTATTTTAGAGTCTTTTACAGGTCCTGGCACGTTTGGAGCTTAATTGGAGATATTGGAGCTTTCTGGAACATTCTAGAGCGAAGCAGAAGATCCGTGTAGCATACCCGTCAAAATCACCTGAGTATCGATCGATACTGCCTAGTATCGATCGATACCCCTCGGGGAAACAGAAGGATCGCGACTTAATGAAGAGTTGGAGAATTGCAGAATTGGCCCAGAAGTCTCTGATAATTACAAGATGGCCCATAACGTGTTTTAGGTTATAAATAGGAGTTTTCAGCCACTTGTTTAGGCTATGCCTTTTTATGCTTTAATTTTACTCTGGTTTTGAGCAAGTCTGAATCTCCCTTCGTCCGATATCAGATCTCAAGAACCCTTTGTTATTATTCTATTGATGATTTATTCAAGCATATTGATTGTTTCATTCTCTATGTCTGAGTAGACCCACCTTAGGTTTAGGGTTTTCTCATAAAGGATTTCTCTGAATGCTAGGTTAATTATCTGTTTAGGATTCACCATCTGAATTATAGTTCTTCGCTTAGGTTGTGTTCATAGCTAATTCTAGGTTGACGAATCT
>PKML01029451.1:12667-106908 GCA_002933935.1 Eutrema yunnanense | reverse complement strand
GAACTTAGATCTTAGGATAATTGATTAGGCACGACAGTGCGATTAATTACCTGATAGAACCTAGGTGAGCAAATTGATTACTCGCAAAGAAATTTGGTTTAATTGATTTGTGAACATATCAAACCTGTTATTAAAGCTGATTTAGACTTTAGGATTCGCAAAGAAATTTGGAACTCCTAGGATTTAGATTTAGATAGTTTTCGCAACGACAGTTGGTTAATTATACTTTAGTGATTTGAGTTCTAGAACTGCGCTAAATCTGAATCCTGCTAGTTAGTTTATCTGCATTCATTGATTTCCTGAGAAAAACCCTAGGCCTATATTTTCCCAATCGAATACAACTCTTTTATTTTCTGCACTGTTTTTAATTACATCTGCTTGGCTTAGCTTAAATCTATTCTATAATATCTATTGCGCGTTTCTGTGAGTCTTCTGTGGTTCGACCCCTAGCTGTATTACAACAACTGCTTTAGTACTTTAGGGTACTAAATTGAGCATATCAAGTTGTTGTACTCTTTTTACTGTGATCGGTTTTGTCGCAATGGGTTTTCCGAGTCGAGGTTTTATCAAGGCAACGACTTGCACTTACGTTTTCGGTCCAATCGCAAGTTGAATTCTGAGAAACTTTTTCGAGGGACTCTTCCGAGGGACTTTCCGAGGGACTTTTCCGAGGGACTTTCCCGAGGGATTTTCCGAGGGATTATTTTTGAGGGAGACTAGTCAAAGCAGTCCAAGAGTCATTCAAACTTTTTAGTCAAAATTCTTAGTCTTTGTTTTCATTTTCGAGGCCTTGTTTTCTTCCCATCCTCTTTCATTTTCGAGAATAGTCTCTTTGACTATTTCTCTTGCTTTTCTATATAAACTCATGTATCTCTTTGAGAATTCATTCATCTTTTATCAAACAAATATTTTAGAGAATTCTCTCTTTTGTTCCTTTGAAACTTTCGAAATCTTTGGTGGTTAGCCAACGACTTCACTCGTTTTCTTTGGTGGTTAGCCAACGAAAATAAATCGGTCAGTAGGTGGTTAGCCTTTAGATCACCCCGATCTTTGGTGGTTAGCCAACGAGTCACAACCGATCCTTAGGTGGTTAGCCAACGGATCAACCTGGTTTATCAGGTGCCGTTCATAGCACTCGACGCAACCGTTCATTCCCCCGCCTCGTTCCAAATCTTTTCGCAAGTTTGGAGTCAAGGATCTATTCGTTCTTCTACCGATCTCGAGTGTGCAAATCTTAGGGCAAACGTATCACAACCCCTCCAGCCGCGGCTAAACCTCCATTCGCCACAAGTGCGTGCTCCCGACCCGCGGTCGAGCTGCATTCCGCCGTGCCTCCGTCCCCTCCAGCCGCAGCCAGCTCCTGCTTGTCTCTCCTTGTACCTCTTGTGTCCCGAACACCAACCTTCGAGGAAGCCGTCTTCTCCATTGACTCTCAAACTTCAACAAACCCTGCAAGAAGCTGGGAACCAGACTCCATTGCACCTTGCAACATGGTTCGGTGATGATAGACTTTTTGGAGTCTTAGTCAATTACTCAGGTCTACTCATATCATTGTAGTACAAGAGGATCTATCCAAGGAGGCACAAAGAACAACACACTAGGAATGCAATAAACGACTTAAGCTAGAGCAAGTGGTTTTGGCTTTTTATGTTTTCGTTTTAATTTAAGAGAGTAAAATGCAAGAAAGAAAACAAAGATAGAAATGTTGGGTCATGGATTAAACAAGCAAATGAATGATTAATTATCAAATAATGATGAGAAATATTGCATTAAACACTATCCTAGAACATGGGATTCACAAATATGACTTATCCATTTCCATGGCACTAATCACTTTGTTAATTATCTAATCAAGAACAGATTTCCATTTGTGATTAAATAATGAACAAGCATTAAGAAACAATTCCAATTAGTTCGCTAAACACCCTAAACATCAACTTTCGTTGGCTAGGATATTAAAAGATCACAAAAGTTTTGATTCAAGCATTTCATCGAACACCTCTCGGACGTGAAATGCCTTAGTTCTAGATTTGATCTCTCCATCTAAATCTAGCATTAAGGGCTAACCTATGTGAAGGATCTAACAAGAATAAACCTAAATCATCATCATCTAACCATCAAGACAATTAACTAATGATGCAAATCCATACAATCAATGCTAATCCTTAGGTCTAGAACACTTAATTAAGGTTAATTCACTCCCATGACACTACCTCTTTGTTAATCTCTTAATCAATATCAAATTCTCATGTGTGATTAAATGACAAACAAGCATTAATATCAATTTCTAATAACCAAAATACACCTTAGACATCTATTCTCATGAGCTAAGATATGTAAATCCCTTATTTTGTTCTTTAGGAATTTCATCAAACACTTGGTGTGCATGATTTTCCCTTTGATCTAGATTAACTTTCTCAAGATCTAGCATTAAGAACACTAAATAAGGAAGGAAAGCAATGATCCATAACATAAGCATCAAATTTCAACCATCAAACCATCAATAATCAAGCATAATCCAAAAACCCAACAAAAGGTTCTAAAGACTAAAGAACATGAAGAACAAGAGGGAAAAAAACATAAAGATAAAGAAGATGCATTAAATAAAAGATAAGGTTGATGAATCCTTCACTAGAGTGGCATAGGGATGTCAATCGGGCTGGCCCGGCCCGTCCCGGCCCGAAACCCGTAAAGCCCGCATATATTTGAGCCAGGCCCTGCCCGACCCGAAAAAAAATCGGGCCTATATTCTAAAGCCCGGCCCGGACAGGGCTCTAGGGCTTTTCGGACTTTTCTTTACAAACACCAAAAATCACAAGGTAAAACCCTAGCAGATTTCTAGAACTCTTTCTTATAGATCGTTGTTAATGCATGAATCTAGTGTCATGAACTAGAAGCTAATTCCTATGTGTTAAAGAACCACCAAAACTACTAAATCTAAACACATGAATCGTTCATCTATAAGAGAGTGTCGCGTCGTAAGATACAAAAGTATACTTACGGAGTACCGTGAGTTAATAAGAACCAGCTCGAACATCATGACTTTCTGTGCGGCCGAAAACGAAAGCTACCGGTCGAGTATATAAGTTATTGGTGCGTAAGATGTATGAAAGTAAGTTACGCCATTTATTATGTTCAGTTCGTTGAGTTACTAGAAACTTTGTTACTAAGAGCTTAGAGACCGTGTTTGAATTGAACATATCCATGTTGACCCAAACATCGTTCTTATTATAGTTTACAAATCGCTTTTTCTCTTTTTAGTTTATGCCATCGTTTTCATTCTCAGTTTAAAAGCAATTTTCCGTTTTTCGTTCTTTACAATTTTCGTGACAAAACACTACAAAACCTTATTCTTGTTTTAGACTTTCTTGCTAATTCTCTGTGTAAGGTCTCACAGAAAAGCATTAATTCAATGTGGATTGATACCTTAAGTCCTACAACGCACATATGTGCACTTGCAGACTTTTAGGTTTATAAATTTAAAACCTGAAGTTTCAGAAACAATCCGATCGCATCAAATTTTTGGCGCCGTTGGCGGGGAGGCAATTACTACTGTTATGTCACACCTTAGAAGTTAGTAAATCGACTCTAGAACAAACTTTTTCTTTTTAATTTTTCCTCGTTTCAGGATCTCAAACATGAACTCGCCTCTGGAGCGAGATGACTACTATGAGCAGGGTTTCTACGACCCATCTTATGCTCACTGATCTCACGACTCACACACCAATTGTGACTAGTTCTACATGGATCAGAAACCGGCACCGACCAACCACTCTCGAGGACGCTACGAGCATCCTTATTCCCTCGACGAGCCTTTTGCGTCTCCGTTCGTCAACACTCAACAAAAATCTGACCATTAACCCCATCAATTCTCGCACCAGCACATTTTCAACTCAAAGATTAGCATGCGTTTGGATCGTCTCAACGTGATGCTAAATCAATACCTTGACTGTCAGGTCATGACCGAGGCGGCCATGAACAAGAAGATAGACACAATCTATGGCGAGTTCAATGAAAAATTTGATGATCTTGCTGCCCACGTCGTAATCCTCGAGGATGCTGCTACTATCAAAGAAAGGACAAAAGTCATGGAAGAGGAACAAACAAAGCAAAAATACGACATCATTCAAAATTCGATGGAGACTCGCAATTCGAAGCAATAGATCAAGG
The DNA here is from genome assembly GCA_002933935.1 of Eutrema yunnanense. Taxonomy (NCBI): domain Eukaryota; kingdom Viridiplantae; phylum Streptophyta; class Magnoliopsida; order Brassicales; family Brassicaceae; genus Eutrema; species Eutrema yunnanense. Next base: position 102,738 of record PKML01029451.1, on the reverse strand, counting down.
AGACAAGTGAATTTACCTCTTGGTACAGAGAAAGAATTGACGACGAACTCCAAGAAATCGAATCTTGCCTTAGCATACTCTAGTACAATGCTAGAGAAACCGACGCTACAGTTAGTCACCTATCTGACACTCAAAGGACTAGCGAGACTTGTTTGGAAAAACTTTCTAAAGATCATGAGGAGCATGAAGCAACATTAGATGTCCCTGCTCCTGACCTAGAAGAGAAGCCAAATGATCATTTGGAACCAGAAGACACCAAAGGAGATGAAGATGACGACGAACCGAGAAATTCCCTACGGAATTACCCCACCGCGGTCGCGAGCCTCTGACCCGTGGCCAGCTGCCCTTCCACCGCGGGCGAATCCTCCTGACTTGCGGTCGACCTGCCTTTCACCGCGGGCACGCTTCCTCCACCCCACGGCCAACCCATGCTTGCCTATCCTTGGACCTTTCGAGTCCCGTTCACACATCTTTGAGCAAGCCGTCTTCTCCATTGCTACTCAAGCCTCAGTTGCGTCTCTAACCAACCTAGAACCTGTCTCTTATGCACCTTTCAAGGCGATTCAAGCTCATGACAGAGCCACATCCTCCTCTTCAACAATACTTCAAAGAAGCCCGCCAAGGAAGATCGATATGCCTTATATCGATTCCTACTACTGTTTTGACACAACGGACTCTTACTATGAGTCCTACTCAGCCTTTGAACCAACACTTCCTGCAAGTCCATTACCCGAGGAGTCAAAGACGCAAAGCATCTCCCGAGAAAGATTGATCAAATTTAAAAATTTCGTGAAATCGATCCCGATGTTCATGCCTTTCTCGGACGTGTGGGAAGAAGTTTGTCTACAAGCTCTCTTCCGATACAAACATGAGAGTAAATAAGACATTTGTACATACTTCATGAGAGCAAGACATTCATCCACACCATATGGTACGTCTTATGCCATTTGTCTATTTCATCCCAAAACACACAAAAGATACCCATACAAGATTAGTCGGGAGAAGTTAGAGGAATTTAACAGTGTGGTTCATGATCTACCTCGAGGAACCACATTTTCTAGAGCTTGCATGGACCACATGATTGGTCAGTTCTTTTGTGAAAGCAAAGAATCCATCTCGGAGATAGAAGATATTTTCGCGAACGCTATGAACGGAAAACCCGTTCGAATGCTCCATAAGATTCAAGAGAAAGGTCAGTTTCTAATAACTTGTAACATCCGAGGAGTCTAGTTGAAAGACATTCTTTGTGACTACAGAGCCTGCCTTAGCATCATGTCAACATCAACCGCCAAACGCCTCGGTATTAAGCACATGCACCGTACCCGAACAAAAATTAGCATGGCTGATGAATCTTGTGCTACACCAAAGGGGATCGCCTATGACATGCCCGTAACGATCAGAGATTGCATAGCTCCAGTCGACTTCTACATTGTCACAGCGACAAAAGTTGACTCTACTCTGGTAATCCTAGGATGGCCTTTCTTGTTAACCGTCGGAGCGATCATGGATTGGCCAAATCGACGTGTTTTCTTTCCTAACATAGACAAATATGTATTCTACACCGCTGTCCCGCTCAAGAAAGAGAGACACTTCAAGTCGAAGGATCCCTACCCCGATCCCTACCCCGACCCCGATCCCGACTCACAATGGAACGATGAGACACATTACAAAGAAACCAAAAGGAAATCGAAGAAGACTTGTCAAAAGAAATTGTCCTTCTACGATTGAGCTCATCTCGTTACCAACGTTGAGCTAAACAACTTTAAACAAAAGCTCTCAATCTGAGGCAACCCATTTTAGGTACATTTTTATTTTTAGTTTTTGTTTCTTTTTCTATTAACGTTTTCTTTTTGCTAGTTTCAGCTTTCTAAAAAATTATTAAACCCAAAAAATCAAAAAAACGAAAAGAAAAAAAGATGGAGACACGGTTCGGAGCTGTTCGGTCAAGAACAAACCGCAAGGAAGGACTTGACCCATGGCGAAGCTCCCTTTTTCCGCGGCCGCACACCTCCGACCCGCAGCCAACGTCGGTAATTTTGGTCGTAATGTCGATGTAAAGTTACATCGAGCTTACGACGAATTATTTACGATGGTTTTACGACGAAACTTATTCGTCCCAGTGTTTCCTACGAGTTTACGATGATCCGTTTACGACGATTTGGCAAGCGTCGCTAATCCGTTCCAAAGCATGTTTTACATCGATTATGTCTGTTGTAATACACATGTTTTCTTGTAGTGAACTCCCTGACAATCCCGGTCGATTCGTTTCGATCCCCGGTCGATTACAATCCATTACCAATCACCCCACACCCATTCTCCATCACCACAACACCATCTGTCATCCCCCATTCACCACCATTCCATTCCCACATCAATTCCCCAACACTTCCAGGTAAGTTTTCATTTTCCCTACATTTTTTCAATTATTACCAACGTCTATTTCTCGTCCTTGATCGATTTATTTCACACTGGGCACAATGTGATTTAAGTCTAGGGGAGGATTCTATCTCTTACTAATGACCTTTTCTTTTTGCATTTCTTTTATAAAAAAAAATCAAGTTTTTCAATAAAGTAGGAATACATTTTGAGGGAATGATGAAAGAAATCCATGACGATAAACGACCAATGTGCTTCGACGCTATTTTCTAGTAACATGCTCTTTCGTAATTTGGTTATAGACTATGCGGTAGTTTGAGTTTCTGTTAATGGGAAATCCGTAAGGAATTTAGACCGTAGAAATTTTGTAGGATGAAATATACTAGCTCTATTATATTTGGACTTTAACTTGACTTAATTTTCTCATCATAGGTTTAGGAAAAGATAACGAATCATACATTCATGACGTTCTTTTACCTTTTACCACTCTTTGTAGTACCTTAATGGCCAATTCATCTTTAGTAGGTACCCCACCCGAACCTTAACCATTTTTCAAACCTCATGCATCGTCTCTTTGTGTCTTATGTGTAGATATGTGCGAAACCGCCGGAGAGGGAGGAACGACACAGTTTTCAGTCACTAAAGACGAAGACTATACGCGATCGGTGGCGGTGAAATCAACAAAGAAGAAAGCTTGTTTCTGCCTTGGAAATCTCAAAATCATGGCAAATATTCGTGCCCCTAAGACTCTATCTCAATCAAAGATGTTTCCCATTTTAAAAAAAATAATCGAAAATAATCGAAAGGGAAAGAATACGAGAGCCTAAAGAGAGTCTAGGTTGGCCAAAATTCTTATGAGGCATACATGGTTCACTTGTAAGAAGGTTATCATTCCGAGCCCACATAAATTTATAAGTCTAGGGGAATGACGAAAACTTCTGTTTTTGGAGAAAGGAGAAAGTGCAACATTTTTCGCAAGAAGAAGTGACCGGAAGCTGTGGTTCTCAATAGGTCCTTCCTCTCTTGATGTATTACACAATATCTCGCACACTCCGGTGAAATTATGGTTACCCGAAACACTTTTAGCCGCACCTCAAAATGTCTTTAATACCTAACATCGATTGTCTTGGTTTGATCCTTTGGATGAGAATTTCACATTTGCACTTAATGAATTTAGAGAGCTAGTTGACCGGAATTTTGGATTTTGAAAGTTTAGATTTCATATGACGGATACCGTGGACTAGTGTTACTGAAACTTCTGGTGAGAATTTTCTAGACTAGGTTGCGATTGATGTAGTTCGATGGGTATGGTTTAGAAGGACGGTCATCGAAATTTCGAGTTCCCTATGATTTTTGTTTGATCTTTCCGAGCTTTGGTTTCGTTTTGTTTGAGGAAAAACAAAGTTTAAGTGTGGGGGAGTTGATAACACCGTATTTTTACCCATTTTAATATCTATTTTAGAACACTTAAATAAATGTTTCATTCATTTTTATATGTTTTTATTACGGTTTTCGCATATTTGTAATTTCAAGACTCTTTTCAGGTTACTTAGACAAAAGCAATGCAAATTGGAGAAAAACAAGATTTTCGGCTCAGAGTCAAACCGTCAGAAGTTCAACTGCCAAATCGGTTCTTCTCACTGTCTGATCCAGCCCAATTTTGTAGATATTCAAGAAGGACCAGCTACCTTTCCATTCCAACTTAGTTGAGGAAAATCCAACAGTTCAATCAAAATATACATGAAGATCAAGAAGTCCCATTTCACCACGGGCAGAAGCCATTGAACCGTGGCCAAGAGGCAGTTCACCGCGGGCATGAGCCTTTCATCCATGGCCAACGTATGTTTCACCGCGGACAGAGACTATGGGCCCGCGGCCAAGCCCTGTTTCGTCCCGTAAACCCATTTGCAAGCCCGTTCAAATCCCATCAAGGAGAAACCCTTATGACCTACGAAAGCAGAGCTCAAGACCTATAAAATATGTGCTTTTAGAGACCAAAGTCGTGTGTTACTTTTTAGCCTTCGATATAGTATTATGTTGTGATTGCTTTTTCATCTTTTTTCTTAAGCTTTGTTCTTTACTTTTGAGATTGGTGAAGACGTTCTCCCCGGACTTAGGTCTTACAATCGAGAGACTACTTCATCAATCTCCTGTTATTTATTTGATCATGTCTTTTATTTCAATTATGTCCGAGTAGTTTAATCGTTGAATTTAAAAGGCTTACTGAGGGGAATTCTATGTTCGATAAGGATTTTACAAGGTAAAACCCTAGCCGATTTCTAGAACTCTTCTTATAGGTCGATGTTAATGCATGAATCTAGTGTCATGAACTAGAGGTTGATTCCTAGGTGTTAAAGAACCACCAAAATTTCTGAATCTAAACACCCGAATCGTTCATCTATAAGAGCGTGTCGCTTCTTAAGATACTAAAGTATACTTACATAGGGCCGTGAGCTAATAAGAACCAGCTTGAACATCATGGCTTTATGCGCGGCCTGAGACGAAAATTACCGGTCGAGTATATAAGTTATTGGTGCATAAGATGTACGAAAGTAGGTTACGCCATTTATTTTGTTCAGTTCTTGGAGTTACTAGAAACTTTGTTACTAAGAGCTTAGGGACCGTGTTTGAATCGAACATATCCTAAGATATCCCTATCGACCCAACATCATTTTATTATAGTTTACAAATCGTTTTTTCTCTTTTTAGTTTATGCCATCAATTTTCATTCTCAATTTACAAGCAATTTTCTGTTTTTCGTTGTTTACAATTTTCCTGACAAAACCCTACAAAACTTTATTCTTGTTTTATACTTCCTTGCAAATTATTTGTCTAAGGTCTCATAGAAAAGCATTCCCTCCATGTGGATCGATACCTTAAGTCGTACAACGCACATCTGTGTACTTGCAGACTTTTGGGTTTATAAATTTAAAACCTGAAATTTCATAAACAAACCGATCACATCACTTCCCTCCTCTTTTCCAATTTATGAGGATGACGACATGACTGATACATATGTTCTTGGTATTGGTGATACGAGTGTTGACGAGAACTCTGCTATTGTTGACAAGAACTATGTTGTTCGTTACGAGAACTCTGATGTTGTTGATGAGAACTCTGCTATTGAGCCGGCGATTGCTCATATTGTGTATGAGGAGATCGAACAGCTTGTTCGTGAATACATGAGAAAGTTTCCCTCAGTTCTTCTTAAGGATTGTGTCCTTGGTGAGCCATCCACGTCTACCAATATTGCATATCCCATTGCTAATTATGTTTATTGCAGCATCAGGTATTTCTTGTGGCTGTGAGTGAGAACTATATCCCCACATCGTTTTTTGTGGCTGTTAAATATGAGCATTGGCGTGAAGCTATGCAAAAGGAGATTGTTGCATTACATGAGAATGATACATGGGATCTCAAAGACTTGTCGAGTTGAAAGCAAGCTTTTTATTGTAAGTGGGTATTTACGATTAAATATCGATATGATGGCTCTATTGAGCATTACAAAGCTCGTCTTGTTGTTTGCGGGAATCGTCAGATTGAAGGATTGGACTATAAGGAGACATTTTCTCTGGTTGCAAAGATGGTCTGAATTTTCCTTCAGGTCGCTGCCGCTCGTAATTGGAAATTATATCAGATGGATGTACACAATGCATTTTTGCATGGTGATCGGAAAGAAGAAGTCTTTATGAAACTCCCCCTGGTTTTTGTGATTCCTCTTCTTCGCGTGTTTGCAGGCTCCAGAAGACTCTTTACGGGTTGAAGCAGGCACCACGTCGTTGGTTTGCCAAATTGACGGAGTCTTTGACGACTTATGGTTTTACTCAATCCCGATCCGATTACTCATTATTCTCATATATTCATGGCAATATTCAAATATATATCTTGGTCTATGTTGATGACTTGGCAATTACGGGTAATGATGGTGTGGCTATAAAGAGCTTTAAAGATTACTTGAGCAAAAACGCCGGAGAGGGAGGAACGACACAGTTTCTAGTCACTAAAAACGGAGACTATACGCGATCGGTGGAGGCGAATTCTACAAAGACGAGAGCTTGATTATGCCTTGGAAAACTCAAAAACATGGTAAACTTTCGTGCCCCTAATACTCTATATCAATAAAAGACGTTTCCCCCTTTCAAAAAAAAAATAATAATAATAATAATAATAATAATCGAAAGAGAAAGGAAACTAGAGCCTAAAAAGAGTCTAGGTTGGCCAAAATTATTATGAGGCATCCATGGTTCGTTTACGAGAAGTATGTCATTCCAAGCCCACAAAATATTTTAAGTCTGGGGGAATGACAGAAAACTTCGGTTTTTGGAAAAAGGAGGAAGTGCTACATTTTTACGCAAGAAGATGTGACTAGAAGCTGTGGTTCTCAATAGGTCCATCCTCTCTTGTTGTTTTACATAATATCTCGCACCTCCGATGAAATTATAGTAACCCGAAACACTTTTAACCTCACATCTAATGCCTTTAATGCCTTTAATACCTAGCCTCTAAGTTCACGTTTCACTTAATGAAATTAGAGAGCTAGTTGACCTGAATTTTGGATTTTGAAAGTTTATATTTCATATGACGTAAACCATGGATTAGTGTTACGGAAATTTATGGTGAGAATTTTCTAGGCTAGATTGCGATTGATGTATAGTTCGATGGTTATGGTTTAGAAGGACGGTCTCCGATAATTCTAGTTCCCTATGATTTTTGCTTGATTTTTCCGGGCTTTGGTTTTGTTTTGTTTGAGGATAAACAAAGTTTAAGTTTAGGGGTGTGATAACACCGTAATTTTACCCGTTTTACTATTTATTTTAGAACTTTTTAATAAGTGTTTCATTCTCTTTTACATGTTTTTATTACGGTTTTCCCATATTTGTAGTTTCAAGAATCTTTTCAGGTTGTGTAGGCAAAAATCAGATTTTTGGCATAGAGTCAAACCGTCATAAGTTCAATTGCCAAAGAGGTTCTTCTCACCGTCTGATCCTGCCCAATTTTAGTATATTCAAGAAGCACCAGCTACCATTCCATTCCAACAGATTTGAGGACGATCCAACGGTTTAATCAAAAGATATATCAAGATCAAGACGTCCCATCAAGCCACTCCCGGAGCAGTCCCAGCCGCGGCCAAGAGGCAATCCGCCGCGGCCAGGAAGCCTCCACCCACGGCCAAGTGAAGGTTCACCACGGCCATACCTTTTGGACCCGCGACCAAGATGATTTTGTCCCGTAAGCCCATTTGCAAGCATGTTCGAATCCCGTCAACTTAAAACCCTAAAGACCGACGAAAGTAGGAGAGAAGACCTATAAATATGCGTTTAAGAGACCTAATTTCCAGAGCTCGAAACCATTGTATTATTTTTGTGCTTGGTTTTACATACTCTTCTTAAGCTTTGTTCCTTACTTTCGAGATTGTTGAAGAGGTTCTCTCCGGACTTAGTTCTTAAAATCGAGAGACTCTTTCACCAATCTCCTGCAATTTATTTCATCATGTCTTTTAATTCTATTATGTGCGAGTAGTTTAATCGTTGTGTTTAAAGGAATTATCAAGCGGAATTCTATGTTCGATAAGGATTTCACATGGTAAAACCCTAGCCGGTTTCTAGAGCTCTTTCTTATAGATCATTGTTAATGCATGAATCTAGAGTCATGAAAACAGGAGGATGATTCATAGGTGTTAAAGAACCACCATAACTGCTGAATCTAAATGCCTGAATCGTTCATCGATAAGAGCATGCCGCGTCGTAAGATACAAAAATATACTTACGGAGTGCCGTGAATTAAAAAGAACCAGCGCGAACAACACGATTTTTTGTGTGGCCAGAGACGAAAGCTATTGGTCAAGTATATAGATTGTTGGTCCGTAGGATGTACGAAATTAGGCTACACCGTTTATTCTGTTCAGTTCGTGGAATTAAAATCTAGAAACTTTGTTACTAAGAGCTTAGGGGCCGTGAATGAATCGAACAAAACCTAAGATATACATGTCGACCCAATACAATTTTATTATTCTTTACAATTTTTTTCCCGTTTAGTTTATGTCACCGATTTTCTTAGGTTAGTTTTCAAGCAATTTTCTGTTTTTCCGTTCTTTACAATTTTCGTGACAAAACCCTATAAAACTTTATTCTCGTTCTAGACTTCCTTGATATTCTCTGTCTGAGGTCTCACAGAACAACTTTTCCCCCTTGTGGATCGATACCTAAAGTACTACAATGCAATTATGTGCACTTGCAGACTTTTAGGTTTATAAAATTAAAACCTGAAGTTTCGGAGACCAACCTGATCGCATCAGTACTTCGCAACAGAATGGGCATGTTGAGAGAAGGCATCGTCATATTTTGAATGTTGCTCGGGCACTTAGATTCCAGGAAAATCTTCTTATTGATTATTGGGGAGAGTGTATACTTGCTGCTGCATATCTTATCAACCATACACCCTCAGTTATGCTTTATGGAAAAACACCATATGAACTTCTCTTTGGTAAACCTCAGAATTTCGAACAACTACGAGTCTTTGGGTATCTTTGCATCACGCACAATCAATATCATGCTGGTGATAAGTTCGCAAGCCAGTCTCGAAGATTTGTCTTCTTAGGTTATCCTTATGCGAAGAAAGGTTGACTTGTTTACGATTTAGAGGCTAAGAAGTTTCTGATTTCTCGTGACGTTGTCTTCTGCGAGAATTCTTTTCCATTTGCAGATGTCTCGTCTTCCCCAGTGCCTGACACTTTAGTTGCACTTCCTAATAACACCGTATTTTTAATGGCTATACTATCTATTTTAGAATACTTAAATAAGTTTCATTCGCTTTTATATGTTTTTATTACGGGTTTCACATATTTATAGTTTCAATACTCGTTTCAGGTTACTTAGGTAAAAGCGTTACAAATTGGAGAAAACCCAGATTCTTTGTTCAGAGTCAAATCGTCAGAAGTTCAACTGCCAAAGAGGTTATTCTCACTATTTGATCTAGCACATCTTATCAACCATACACCCTCAGTTATGCTTCATGGAAAAACACCATATGAACTTCTCTATGGTAAACCTCCGAATTTCGAACAACTACGGGTCTTTGGGTATCTTTTCTTCACGCACAGTCAATATCATGCTGGTGATAAGTTCGCAAGCCAGTCTCGAAGATGTGTCTTCTTAGGTTATCCTTATGCGAAGAAAGGCTGACTTTTTTACGATTTAGAGGCAAAGAAGTTTCTGATTTCCCGTGACGTTGTCTTCTGCGAGAATTCTATTCCATTTGCAGATGTCTCGTCTTCACCTGTGCCTGACACTTTAGTTGCACTTCCTGATAACACCATATTTTTACCCGTTATACTATCTATTTTATAACACTCAAATAAGTGTTTCATTCACTTTTATATGTTTCTATTACGGTTTTCGCATATTTGTAGTTTAAAAACTCTTTTCAGGTTACTTAGGCAAAATTATTGCAAATTGGAGAAAAACTAGATTTTTGGCTCATAGTCAAACCGTCAGAAGTTCAACTGCCAAAGAGGTTCTACTCACCATCTGATCCAACCCAGTTTTGGAGATTTTCAAGAAAGACCAGCTACCTTTCCATCCCAACTGATTTAAGGACAATCCAACAGTTCAATCAAAAGATACATGAAGATCAAGAAAACCCATTTCACCATGGGCAGAAGCCACCAATCCGCGGCCAAGAGGCAGTTCACCGCGGGCAGGAACCTTCCACCCACGGCCAAGGTGTTTCGCGGCGGACAGAGACCATGGACCCGCGGCCAAGCCCTGTAAAGCAGACTCCATCATCAATCTCATGTTATTTATTTAATCTTGTATTTTATTTCAATTATGACCGAGAAGTTTAATCGTTGGGTTTAAAGGGATTATCGAAGGGAATTCTATGTTCGATAAGGATTTCACAAGGTAAAACCCTAGCAGATTTCTAGAACTCTTTCTTATAGATCGTTGTTAATGCATGAATCTAGTGTCATGAACTATAGGCTAATTCCTAGGTGTTAAAGAACCACCAAAAGAGCTGAATCTAAACACCTGAATCGTTCATCTATAAGAGAGTGTCGCGTCGTAAGATACAAAAGTATACTTACGGAGTAGCGTGAGTTAATAAGAACCAGCTCGAACATCATGACTTACTGCGCGGCCGGAAACGAAAGCTACCGATCGAGTATATAAGTTATTGGTGCGTAAGATGTATGAAAGTAAGTTACGCCATTTAATATGTTCAGTTCGTGGAGTTACTATAAACTTTGTTACTAAGAGCTTAGGGACCGTGTTTGAATCGAACATACCGTAAAATATCCCTGTTGACCCAAACATCGTTTTTATTATAGTTTACAAATCGCCTTTCCTCTTTTTAGTTTATGCCATCGATTTTCATTCTCAATTTAAAAGCAATTTTCCATTTTTCGTTCTTTACAATTTTCGTGACAAAACACTACTAAACCTTATTCTTGTTTTAGACTTTCTTGCTAATTCTCTGTGTAAGGTCTCACAGAAAAATATTAATTCAATGTGGATTGATACCTTAAGTCCTACAACGCACATATGTGCACTTGCAGACTTTTAGGTTTATAAATTTAAAACCTTAAATTTCAGAAACAATCTGATCGCATCAATTACTACTGTTCTGTCACACCTTAGAAGTTAGTAAATCGACTCTAGAACAAACTTTTTCTTTTTAATTTTTCTTTTTGTTTTTCCTCGTTTCAGGCTCTGATACATGAACTCGCCTCTGGAGCAAGATGACTACTACGACCAGGGTTTCTACGACTTATCTTATGCTCACTGATCTCACGACTCACACACCATTGGTGACTAGTTCTACATGGATCAGAAACCGGCACCGACCAACCACTCTCAAGGACGCTACCAGCATCCTTATTCCCTCAACGAGCCTTTTGCGTCTCCGTTCGTCAACACTCAACAAAAATCTGACAATTAACCCCATCAATTCTCGCACCAGCACATTTTTAACTCAAAGATTAGCATGCGTTTGGATCGTCTCAACGTGATGCTAAATCAATACCTTGACTGTCAAGTCATGACCGAGGCGGCCATGAACAAGAAGATAGACACAATCTATGCAGAGTTCAACGAAAAATTTGATGATCTTGCAGCCCAAGTCGTAATCCTCGAGGAACAAACTCTAAACGATGCTGCTACTATCAAAGAAAGGACAAAAGTCATGGAAGAGGAACAAACCAAGCAAAAATACGACATCAATCAAAATTCGATGGAGATTCGCGATTCGAAGCAAGAGATCAAGGAGATAAGTGAATTTACCTCTTGGTACAGAGAAAGAATTGACAACGAACTCCAAAATGATCCTTTGGAACCAGAAGACACCAATGGAGATGAAGACGACGACGAACCGAGAAATTCCCTACGGAATTCCCCCACCGCGGTCGCGAGCCTCTGACCCGTGGCCAGCTGCCCTTCCACCGCGGGCGAATCCTCCTGACTTGCGGTCGACCTGCCTTTCACCGCGGGCACGCTTCCTCCGCCCGCGGCCAACCCATGCTTGCATATCCTTGGACCTTTCGAGTCCCGTTCACACAGCTTTGAGCAAGCCGTCTTCTCCATTGCTACTCAAGCCTCAGTTGAGTCTCTAACCAACCTAGAACCTGTCTCTTATGCCCCTTTCAAGGCGATTCAAGCTCATGACAGAGCCACATCCTCCTCTTCAACAATACTTCAAAGAAGCCCCCAAGGAAGATCGATATGCCTTATATCGATTCCTACTACAGTTTTAACACAACAGACTCTTACTATGAGTCCTACTCAGCCTTTGAACCAACACTTCCTGCAAGTCCATTACCCGAGGAGTCAAAGACGCAAAGCATCTCTGGAGAAATATTGATCAAATTTAACAAGTTCATGAAATCGATCCCGATGTTCATGCCCTTCTCGGACGTGTGGGAAGAAGGTTGTCTACAAGCTCTCTTCCGATACAAACAGGAGAGTAAATAAGACATTTGTACATACTTCATGAGAGCAAGACATTCATCCACACCATATGGTACGTCTTATGCCATCCGTCTATTTCATCCCAAAACACACAAAAGATACCCGTACAAGATTAGTCGGGAGAAGTTAGAGGAATTCAACAGTTTGGTTCATGATCTACCTCGAGGAACCACATTTTCTAGAGCTTGCATGGACCACATGATTGGTCAGTTCTTTTGTGAAAGCAAAGAATCCATCTCGAAGATAGAAGATATTTTCGCGAACGCTATGAACGGAAAACCCGTTCGAAGGCTCCATAAGATTCAAGAGAAAGGTCAGTTTCTAATCACTTGTAACATCCGAGGAGTCGAGGTTAAAGACATTCTTTGTGACTACAGAGCCTGCCTTAGCATCTGTCAACATCAACCGCCAAACGCCTCAGTATTAAGCACATGCACCGTACCCGAACAAAAATCAGCATGGCTGATGAATCTTGTGCTACACCAAAGGGGATCGCATATGACATGCCCGTAAGGATCAGAGATTGCATAGCTCCAGTCGACTTTACATTGTCACAGTGACAAAAGTTGACTCTACTCTGGTAATCCTATGATGGCCTTTCTTTTCAACCATCGGAGCGATCATGGATTGGCCAAATCGACGTGTTTCCTTTGCTAACATAGCCAAATATGTATTCTACACCGCTGTACCGCTTGAGAAAGAGAAACACCTCAAGTCGAAGGATCCCTACCCCGATCCCGACCCCGACCCCGATCCCGACTCACAATGGAGCGATGAGACACATTACAAAGAAACCAAAAGGAAATCGAAGAGGACGTGTCGAAAGAAACTGTCCTTATACGATTGAGCTCATCTCGTTACCAACGTCGAGCTAAACAACTTTAAACAAAAGCGCTCAATGTGAGGCAACCCATTTTAGGTACATTTTTATTTTTAGTTTTTATTTCTTTTTCTATTAACATTTTCTTTTTCCTAGTTTCAACTTTCTAAAAAATCATTAAACCCAAAAAATCAAAAAACGAAAAGAAAAAAAGATGGAGACACGGTTTAGAGCTGCTCTGTCCAGCACAAACCGCAAGGAAGGACTTTACCGCAAAAGAGGCTCTACCGCGGGTGCAACACCTCCACCCGCGGCGAAGCTCCCTTTTTCCGCGGTCGCACACCTCCGACCCGCAACCAATGTTGGTAATTTTGGTCGTAATATCGATGTAAAGCTACATCGAGCTTACGACGAATTATTTACGATGGTTTTACGACGAAAGTTATTCGTCCCAGTGTTACCGACGAGTTTACGATGATCCATTTACGATGATTTGGCAATCATCGCTAATCCGTCCCAAAGACTGTTTTACATCGATTATGTCTGTTGTAATACACAAGTTTTCTTGTAGTGAACTCCCTGACAATCCCGGTCGATTTGTTTCGATCCCCGGTCCATTCCAATCCATTACCAATCACCCCACACCCATTCCCCATCACCACAACACCATCTACCATCCCCCATTCACCACCATTCCATTCCCACATCAATTCTCCAACACTTCCATGGTAAGTTTTCATTTTCCCTACACTTTTTCAATTATTACCAACGTCTATTTCTCGTCCTTGATCGATTTATTTCACACTGGGGACAATGTGATTTAAGTCTAGGGGAGGATTCCATCTCTTAGTAATGACCTTTTCTTTTTGCATTTTTTTATAAAAAAATAAATCAAGTTTTTAAATAAAGTAGGAATACGTTTTGATGGAATGATGAAAGAAATCCATGACGATAACCGACCAATGTGCTTCGACGCTATTTTCTAGTAACATGCTCTTTCGTAATTTGGTTATAGACTATGCGGTAGCTTGAGTTTCTGTTAATGCGAAATCCCTAAGGAATTTAGATCGTAGAAATTTTTTAGGATGAAATATACTAGCTCTATTATATTTGGACTTTAACTTGACTTAATTTTCTCATCATAAGTTTAGGCAAAGATAACGAATCATACATTCATGACGTTCTTTTACCTTTTACCACTCTTTGTCGTACATGAATGGCCAATTCATCTTTAGTAGGTACCCCACCGGAACCTTGACCATTTTTCAAACCTCATGCATCCTCTCTTTGTGTCTTATGTGCAGATATGTGCGAAGTCGCCGGAGAGGGAGGAACGACACAGTTTTCAGTCACTAAAGACGAAGACTATACGCGATCGGTGGAGGTGAAATCAACAAAGAAGAGAGCTTGTTTCTTCCTTGGAAATCTCAAAATCATGGTAAAAATATTTGTGCCCCTAAGACTCTATCTCAATAAAAGATGTTTCCCAATTTAAAAAAAATAATCGAAAATAATCGAAAGGGAAAGGATACGAGAGCCTAAAGAGAGTCTAGGTTGGCCGAAATTCTTATGAGGCATACATGGTTCGTTTGTAAGAAGTTTATCATTCCGAGTCCACATAAATTTATAAGTCTAGGGGAATGACGAAAACTTCTATTTTTGGAGAAAGGAGGAAGTGCAACATTTTTACGCAAGAAGAAGTGACCGGAAGCTGTGGTTCTCAATAGGTCCTTCCTCTCTTGATGTATTGCATAATATCTCGCACCGCACCCTCTGGTGATATTACGGTAACCCGAAACACTTTTAACCTCACCTCTAAATGCCTTAAATACCTAGCATCGATTGTCTTGGTTTGATCCTTTTGATGAGAATTTCACATTTGCACTTAATGAATTTAGAGAGCTAGTTGACCGGAATTTTGGATTTTGAAAGTTTAGATTTCATATGACAGATACTGAGGACCCGCGGCCAAGCCCTGTTTCGTCCTGTAAACCCATTTGCAATCCCGTTAAAATCCCATCAAGCAGAAACCCTTACGACCTACGAAAGCAGAGCTCAAGACCTATAAAATATGTGCTTTTACAGACCAAAGTCGTGTGTTACTTTTTAGTCTTCGATATAGTATTATGTTGTGATTGCTTTTACATCTTTTTCTTAAGCTTTGTTCTTTACTTTTAAGATTGGTGAAGACGTTCTCTCCGGACTTAGATCTTACAATCGAGAGACTACTTCATCAATCTCCTGTTATTTATTTGATCATTTTTATTTCAATTATGTCCGAGTAGTTTAATCGTTGAATTTAAAGGGCTTACCAAGGGGAATTCTATGTTCGATAAGGCTTGTAAAGCCCTAGCCGATTTCTAGAACTCTTCTTATAGGTCGATGTTAATGCATGAATCTAAACACCTGAATCAGTCATCTATAAGTGCGTGTCGCGTCTTAAGATACTAAAGTATACTTACAGAGTGCTGTGAGTTAATAAGAACCAGCTCGAACATCATGACTTTATGCGCGGCCTGAGACGAAAGCTACCGGTCGAGTATATAAGTTATTGGAGCGTAAGATGTACGAAAGTAGGTTACGCCATTTATTTTTTTCAGTTCGTGGAGTTACTAGAAACTTTGTTACTAAGAGCTTAGGGACCGTGTTTTAATCGCACATATCCTAAGATATCCCTATCGACCCAACATCATTTTATTATAGTTTACAAATCGTTTTTTCTCTTTTTAGTTTATGCCATCAATTTTCATTCTCAATTTACAAGCAATTTTCTGTTTTTCGTTGCTTACAATTTTCCTGACAAAACCCTACTAAACCCTACAAAACCCTACAAAACTTTATTCTCGTTTTAGACTTCCTTGCTAATTCTTTGTCTAAGGTCTCATAGAAAAGAATTCCCTCCATGTGGATCGATACCTTAAGTCCTACAACGCACATTTGTGCACTTGCAGACTTTTAGGTTTATAAATTTAAAACCTTAAATTTCAGAAACAAACCGATCACATCACTTCCCTCCTCTTTTTCAGTTTATGAGGATGAAGACATGACTGATACACATGTTCTTGGTATTGGTGATACGAGTGTTGACGAGAACTCTGCTGTTGTTGACAAGAACTATGTTGTTCGTGACGAGAACTCTGCTGTTGAGAACTCTCTAGTTGAGAACTCTGATGTTGTTGATGAGAACTCTGCTATTGAGCCGGCGAGTGCTCCTATTGTGTATGAGGAGATCGAACAGCTTGTTCGTGAATACATGAGGAAGTTTCCCTCAGTTCTTCTTAAGTATTGTGTCCTTGGTGAGCCATCCACGTCTACCAATATTGCATATCCCATTGCTAATTATGTTTATTGCAGCATATTTTCTGCATCACATCAGGTATTTCTTGTGGCTGTGAGTGAGAACTATATCCCCACATCGTTTGACGTGGCTGTTAAATATGAGCATTGGCGTGAAGCTATGCAAAAGGAGATTGTTGCATTACATGAGAATGATACATGGGATCTCGAAGACTTGCCGAGTTGAAAGCAAGCTCTTTATTGTAAGTGGGTCTATACGATTAAATATCGATATGATGGCTCTATTGAGCGTTACAAAGCTCGTCTTGTTGTTTGCGGGAATCGTCAGATTGAAGGATTGGACTATAAGGAGACATTTGCTCTGGTTGCAAAGATGGTCTCGGTCTGAATTTTCCTTCAGGTCGCTGCCGCTCGTAATTGGAAATTATATCAAATGTATGTACACAATGCATTTTTGCATGGTGATCTGAAAGAAGAAATATTTATGAAACCCCCCCTAGTTTTTGTGATTCCTCTTCTTCGCGTGTTTGCAGGCTGATATTCATGCATTTTACATGTTTAAGCATATATTTTACTTAAGAGTTTTGTGTCATTTGCATGCATAATCACGGTTTTGTCTTGCATTTAGGTCTCATTTAGAGTTTAGGACATTTGCATTAGGTCCTAGTGAGTTCTTGCATTCATTTGGAGTGTTTTTAGGTGTTTTGGAGACATTTGGGATGATTGGAGTGGTTGAGCATCAAGAGAAGGAAGAGCTCATCCGACACGCCGGAAAGATGTGGCTGGACGGAAGCCTTCCGATATGAATCAGGTTCAATTATCTTCATGGAAGTTGTAGAGGCGTGAGTTATCTGTCCATAGGAGTTGGAATCAAGTCATTCGGACATGTGGTTTGAAAGATATGGCTGATTTACCAGAGACAGGTCCGCCTAGCCGAGACGGTTTCTTCAATACCGAGATGACTGGTCGGTGCAACTGCTCGGTGTGGAAACAGTGGGAAAATTCCCTTAGTACCGATGTACAATATCGATTTGTGACATCGGTATTGAAGGGTCTCCACTCCGAATTTGCCTCGGTGGTCTTCACCAAAGTTGTAGAGGAGTGAATCAGCTTTACACAGGAGTTTGAATCGGGTTATTTGGACGTATGTATAGGGTGATAAGACGGATTTACTGAAGGTATGTCCGTCTGGCCGAGAGAAGATGACACCGTCCAAATAACCGGCAAAACTAAGGCCTTCCGGTATGAATCAACTCAAACGGTCTTCATAAGAGTTGTAGAGGAACGGGTTAGCTGTCTACAGGACTTGGATTCCGGTCATTCGGATGTCAGGTTCAGGAGTTATGACGGATTTACTGAAGACGTACCAAAGACTTGACCGGGTCAAAACCCGGTTTGTTCCGGGTTGATCCGGTCCAACCCTAACTCATTTAAATATTGAAAACCCTATTTCTTTTAGATCTAAGTTTTCTTCTTTCTCGAGTTGGGTTTATCCCAAACTCTTCTTATGATTTTGAAAGGGATTTTGATTGTTCTTCATACAAATGCCACTTAGAGAAGATTTCTTCACCCTTATCTTTATATAAATGCATCTTCTTTACCTTTATTTCTTCTTATTTTATGTTCTTCATATCTAAGCCTTAGGCCCCTTTTTGTTGGATCTTAGATTTAGCTTGATTTAGATGGTTTGATGGTTGATTGTTGATGCTTAGGACTAGATAAACATTTGTTCTCATGTTAGGAAGGATCTCAATGCTAGGATTGAATTGAAAACTCATTTTCTAGAACTTGGACATTTCATGCACACAAGGTTTTCGATGAAATGTCTAGAAAACTTCTAAGCATGCTTTTCATTCTAAGTGATTGGTGGATGCTGACTTTAGGATGAATTGTTGACTAAAATGGACTTGTGGTAAACTATGGATTATCTAAGTGATCGGTGGATGCTGACTTTAGATGATTCATACAATGATTATTGTCATGGAAGTGAACTAATCTACTTGAAAGTGTTCCATGTCATAAGAATAAATGTGCATTGAATGTTTAGGCATCGTTAGTCAATTGTCTTGATGGTTAGATGATGATGATTTAAGTTGATTCTTGTTAGGTCCTTCACTTAGGTTGACCTAAAAGCTAGTTTTGGATTGAGAGATCAAAGCTAGAGCTTAGGCATTTCACGCCCGATAGGTGTTCGATGAAATGCTTGAACCAAACCTTTTGTGAGCTTTTCATGCCTAGCCAATGAGAGTTGATGTCTAGGGTGATTAGTGAACTAAGTGGGATTAGAGATTAATGCTTGTTAATCATCTTATCACAAACGATGGTTTGTTCTTGATTTGGTGATTAACAAAGTGATTAGTGCCACGACGGCGGATTAGTCATAATTGTGAATTCCATGTTCTAGGATATTATGCTTCCAAATGATTCATTGTTTGATTGTTATCCATCTCATTGATAGCTTAGTTCATGATCCACATTTCTATCTTTGTTTTCTTTCTTGCATTTGTTTCTTTTCCCATAAACATAAAACCCAAAAACATTTGCTCTAGCTTAGGAAGATTCATGTATTCCTAGTGTTTCAATCTTAACTTCCTTGGTTCGATATCTCAAATACTACAATGACATGAGTGGGATTTGAGTAATTGACTAGTAAAAAACCTACTATCAATTTGGCGCCGTTGCCGGGGAGGTTTAGCATTGATCATTAGGATTTTGATTCTTCTTAAGACTAGAGCTTTTTATTTTCTTTTGTTGCTAATCTTTTCACTTCTCTTGTGAGTTTCATGAAGAAGCAACAAAACAAGCAAGTCAATAAGGGTCTTTTGGGTCAAAGGTCGTGGTATGTGACGGAAGGAGGGCTTGAGCAACAACGTGTGTAACAAAACACGTGACAATGACCACGTGTGTAAGAAGTGACGTTAAACGCGCCCCTTGGGGACCTCCTCGAGCCTATCCCTTGTCAAGCTTGAGACACAAAACAAGCAAGTCAATAAGGGTCTTTTGGGTCAAAGGTCGTGGTATGTGACGGAAGGAGGGCTTGAGCAACAACGTGTCACACTCCTCTCTTCACCATCTCCATTCCTCTAATCTCACTCCTCCTTTGTAAGCATCTCTTTTCTTTTTGAGTCTTTGCATTTCATCTTTTGTTTTTGGTCTCTCTCTCTTGAACTTCTTTCACACTGAGACATTGTGATTTAAGTTTGGGGGAGGGACCGGTATCTAACCTTGTGTTTTGTGTCTTATTTTCCTTTTGCATCTTGAGTCTCATGCATTTTCAATACTTTTGAAAATTTTGAATTTTTGTGCATTCCATATAGGATTGAGTCTAGATGCATAGCATATAAGGTAGCTTTGCATGAGCATTAGGAGCAATGATAGATTTGTCCTTGTAAAGTACCATATTAAGAGCTTAGTCCAATGCCATTGTTGCTAGTTACTTGATGCTTTGATCTCGTGTAGAAATTAAGAGCGAACCATGCCTTGATCTCATGTCTTATTGTTCTTGCCTTGATTGAAGCAAACCTTGACTTGGAATCAAGTCATTCGTACATGCGGTTTGAGAGATATGGCTGATTTACCAGAGATAGGTCCGCCTGGCCGAGATGGTTTCATCAATACCGAGGTCACTGGTCGGTGCAACTGCTCGGTGTGGAAACAGAGGGAAAATTCCCTTAGTACCGATGTACAATACCGATTTGTGACATCGGTATTGAAGGGTCTCCACTCCGAATTAGCCTCGGTGGTCTTCACCAACGTTGTAGAGGAGTGAATCAGCTTTACACAGGAGTTTGAATCGGGATATTTGGACGTATGGATAGGGAGATACGACGGATTTACTGAAGGTATGTCCGTCTGGCCGAGAGAAGATGAGACCGTCCAAATAATCTGCAGAACGAAGGCCTTGCGATATGAATCAACTCAAACGGTCTTCATAAGAGTTGTAGAGGGACGAGTTAGCTGTCTACAGGACTGGGATTCAGGTCATTCGGATGTCAGGTTCAGGAGTTATGACCGATTCACTGAAGACGTACCAAAGACTTGACCGGTTCAAAACCCGGTTTGTTCCGGGTTGATCCGGTCCAACCCTAACTCATTTAAATATTGAAAACCCTATTTCTTTTAGATCTAAGTTTTCTTCTTTCTAGAGTTGGGTTTATCCCGAACTCTTCTTATGATTTTAAGAGGGATTTTGATTGTTCTTCATACAAATGCCACTTAGAGAAAATTTCTTCACCCTTATCTTTATATAAATGCATCTTCTTTACCTTTATTTCTTCTTCTTTTATGTTCTTCATATTTAGGCCTTAGGCCCCTTTTTGTTAGATCTTAGATTTAGCTTGATTTAGATGGTTTGATGGTTGATTGTTGATGCTTAAGACTAGATAAACATTTGTTCTCATGTTAGGAAGGATCTCAATGCTAGGATTGAATTGAAAACTCATTTTCTAGAACTTAGACATTTCATGCACACAAAGTGTTCGATGAAATGTCTAGAAAACTTCTAAGCATGCTTTTCATTCTAAGTGATTGGTGGATGCTGACTTTAGGATGAATTGTTGACTAAAATGGACTTGTGGTAAACTATGGATTATCTAAGTGATCGGTGGATGCTGACTTTAGATGATTCATACAATGATTAGTGTCATGGAAGTGAACTAATCTACTTGAAAGTGTTTGATAGATAGACTTTTTAGTCTTTAAATCAATACCTCAAGTCCACTCATATCATTGTAGTATTTGAGGATCGTACCGAAGAGGCTAAGATCAATACACTAGGAATGCATGAAACTTCCTAAGCTATAGCAATGTTTTTTTTTGGGTTTTTATGTTTTTTAAACTAAGGAAACAAATGCAAGAAAGAAAACAAAGATATAAGTGTTGGATCATGGAATGAACTATCAAGAAGATGATTAATGAGCAAACAACGATGTCTAAAATTGCATTGAACACTATCCTAGAACATGGGATTCATAATTTTGACTAATCCACCGTCGTACCACTAATCACTTTGTTAATCACCAAATCAAGAACAAACCGTCGTTTGTGATAGGATGATTAACAAGCATTGACCTCCAATCCCACTTAGTTCACTAATCACCCTAGACATCAACTATCGTTGGCTAGGCACGAAAAGCTCACAAAAGATTCGTTTCAAGCAATTCATTTAAACTCCGGCTAGGAGTGAAATGCCTAAGTTCAAGACTCGAATGAATAAATCTAATCTAGCACTAACACCGTTTACTCGAATCTCTCCCTAATGCATGGGAAGAGACCAAAAATCCTAGGGTGTAGCTCTAGATTGGTTTGTCACGCCAACTAGAACTACCTAATCTAGGTGTAGTTCTAGATTTTGGTTTATCTCATCAAATCTAGCATTGAGAACCAACCTAAGTGAAGGATCTAACAAAGATCAACCTAAATCATCATCATATAATCATCAAGACAATTGACTAACGATGCCTAACACACAATCAATGCTAATCCTTAGGTTAAGATCACTAATTATGACTAATCCTCTCTCAAGGCACTAATCACTTTGCTAATCACTTAATCAAGATCAAACTCTCATTTGTGATAAAATGATTAGCAAGCATTTAGATCAACATTCAAATCAACCAATAAACACCTTAAGCAACTACTTTCATAGGTTAAGAATGTTTATCTCTTACTAAGCTCCTAGGGGAATATCATCAAACACTTGGTGTGCATGATTTTCCCTATTATCTAGATTGACTCTCTCAAGCCCAATCTAGCACTAGGATCACTTAGAAAGAAAGGAAAGCAAGGATTAAGAACATAAGCATCAAGAATCAATCATCAAATCATCTAAATCAAGCTAAATCTAAGATCCAACAAAAAGGGGCCTAAGGCCTAAATATGAAGAACATAAAAGAAGAAGATATAAAGGTAAAGAAGATGCATTAATATAAAGATAAGGGTGAAGAAATCTTCTCTAGAGTGGCATTTGTATGAAGAACAATCAAAATCCCTCTCAAAATCATAAGAAGAGTTTGGGATAAACCCAACTCTAGAAAGAAGAAAACTTAAAATGAAAATTAGGGTTTTTGGGTTTATAAATGAAAATGGGCGAACCGGGTCAACCCGGAACAAACCGGGTATTGACCCGGTCGGATCTTGGATGCGTCTTCGATAAATTCGAGGCATTTCCCTAGCCTGATGTCCAAATGACATGATGTTTGCTTGTGTGCACAGCTAACTCTTCCCTCTACAACTTTCATTAAGGCCGGAGAGGCTGAATATGATCGGAAGAACTTCGTTTTACCGGTTCTTTGGACGATGTCATCTCTTCTCGGCAAGGCAGATCATGCTTCAGTGTCTAGGCCATAAAATCCGATCCAGAGGTCCAAATGATGTGATTCAAACTCCTGTGTACCTCTGATTCACTCCTCTACAGGTTTCATGAAGACATCAGATTAAACTGGGCATGGGAAGGTCTTCATTTGGCCTGATCTTTGAGACACTTCGGCTGCATCGATGTGAATCCTGCTGAAGCTAACATCAATGTGTTGCATCGATGTGTGACTGCTTCTTCTGGTCGAGGTTAAGCTCCCTGGTGTAGCATCAATGTGTTGCACCGATGTGTGACTGCTTTCTGGTCGATGTGAGAGCTGACAAACTCCCAAACTCCTTCAACCGCTTCACTTGCTCCCGATCCGGATAGTCTTCAGTAAATCGGCGATAACTTCCTAACCTGATGTCCAAATGGACTGATTCCAACTCCTGTAGACAGATGAAACACTCCTCTACAACTCCTATAAAGACTGTTGAGGCTGATTCAGATCGGAGGGCCTTCGTTCAGACACATCTTTCAAGCGTCTCGGATGAGCTTTGCATTCTACCATGCTCCATAACTCCAAACACCATCAATTGCCTCCAAAACACCTAAAAACACTCCAAATGAATGCAAGAACTCACTAGGACCTAATGCAAATGTCCTAAACTCTAAATGAGACCTAAATGCAAGACTCAACCATGATTATGCATGCAAATGGCACAAAACTCTTAAGTAAAATATATGCTTAAACATGTAAAATGCATGAATATCAGTGTTCCATGTCATAAGAATAAATGTGCATTGAATGTTTAGGCATCGTTAGTCAATTGTCTTGATGGTTAGATGATGATGATTTAAGTTGATTCTTGTTAGGTCCTTCACTTAGGTTGACCTAAAAGCTAGTTTTGGATTGAGAGATCAAAGCTAGAGCTTGGGCATTTCACGCCCGATAGGTGTTCGATGAAATGCTTGAACCAAACCTTTTGTGAGCTTTTCATGCCTAGCCAATGAGAGTTGATGTCTAGGGTGATTAGTGAACTAAGTGGGATTGGAGATTAATGCGTGTTAATCATCTTATCACAAACGATGGTTTGTTCTTGATTTGGTGATTAACAAAGTGATTAGTGCCACGACGGTGGATTAGTCATAATTGTGAATTTCATGTTCTAGGATAGTATGCTTCCAAATGATTCATTGTTTGATTGTTATCCATCTCATTGATAGCTTAGTTCATGATCCACATTTCTATCTTTGTTTTCTTTCTTGCATTTGTTTCTTTTCCCATAAACATAAAACCCAAAAACATTTGCTCTAGCTTAGGAAGATTCATGTATTCCTAGTGTTTCAATCTTAACTTCCTTGGTTCGATATCTCAAATACTACAATAACATGAGTGGGATTTGAGTAATTGACTAGTAAAAATCCTACTATCACAGGCTCCGGAAGACTCTTTACGGGTTGAAGCAGGCACCACGTCGTTGGTTTGCCTAATTGACGGAGTCATTGACGACTTATGGTTTTACTCAATCCCGATCCGATTACTCATTATTCTCATATATTCATGGAAATATTTAAATATATATCCTGGTCTATGTTGATGACTTGGGAATTACGGGTAATGATGGTGTGGCTATAAAGAGCTTTAAATATTACTTGAGCTCTTGTTTTCGAATGAAGGACTTAAGTGTATTGAAGTATTTCATCGAGATTGAAATTGCAAGGAACTCTTCGGGTATTTACTTAAGTCAACAAAACTATGCCTAGGATATAGTCTTTGAGGCTGGTCTTCTCGGTGCCAAACCTCAGGGAAACAATCCAAGAAAGTAGTATATACTACCCAAACCGAAGTCATATGCTTCTCGAGCTTCTTACCACATCTCACGAGTAGAGATCTCTTCCCATTGGACTCATCCGTAAGGCGGATCTAACATCTGGAAAACTCCGAGTAACTAGAAGTAAGGAAAAGTACCAAAGGTAACAACGGGTGACATAACTCGTTTTTACACTTTTTTGGACATGATTTTAAGATCTTTTAGAGGCATTTAACTCGGTTTCAAGGGATTTCGATGTTTTGGAGTTTCAAAAGTCTTTTCAGGTAATTTGGGCTAAAGAAGCACACGGTGGAGCAAAAATCTCATTTTTAGACAGATTCAAACCGCCATAAGTTTGACATTAAATGAAGACCTTCTCAACGTCTGATCAAGTTTCAGTTTGGACACATAAAACACTGATCAACCAAATTTCATCTCTAGGTGATTTGAACACGATCCAATGGTTCAATCTCAAGAACCATGAAGAGAAATGGTGAGGAAGCATAAAAGTCTGTCGGCCGCAACCTGAAGGCTCGTGCCTGTGGCCAGAGCATTCCCCACCGCGACCAGAAGTTGTTACCTTCAACCAGCTCAATTTCGTACCATATCAGGCTCAATAGCAATCCCACTTCAAATCTGTCACTTGATTGCACGAAGATCAACCCTAGACGCCTCAAGAGATGCTGAAGACCCTTTATAAACCATGTTTATGGCCTCACCAAAGAAGACCACCTTTTACATACTCAAAATCTCATAGTTTTAGCCGTTTTCGCTTTTGTTCTTTGTTCGTTGTTCTTCGAGAGCAGATGTCAACTCTGTATTTCATAGAGAAGATTTCTAAACACTAGAAGATAACACGCGTTTTCTGACGGCAGTTTCCATTGGAAATCTGTCAAAAATGCCGTTGGAAATCGGTTACAGCTCGTCGTAAAATAATTTCCGCCGGAAATTCGTTGGATAATTCTAACGGCCCAACGTCGTCGGAATGTTGTCAGAATATTTTCGACGGATTACTGACGGTCGTATTTTCGACGGATGTTTGATTGGAACTCCGCGTCGGAACGTTGTCGGAAAGCCGTCAGAAATATTTTCGTCAGGATTCCGATGGATTTTTTTCCGACAGATATTCTGAGGGAAATATTTTCGTCAGGATTCCCTCCTCGTTCGCTCTTTCGGTTCTTTGAGTTTTTTTACGGAGACCTTCTTCGTCGAAGGCTTGCTCTAGTATTCGCATAGGCCCTTCCAGACGTCGTCATCAAGGTCCTTCGGATTGGCTTTGTTTTGCTGGAAGAGCTCGACAAGATAAAAGAAAGGCACAGGTTAAAATGAGCGTGATGGAAGTAATGAGCATGCAGGAAGAGCCGAGCACGAGGAAAGGAAGCGAGCTCGCAGGAAGACAGGAGCATGCACTTGACTGAGTTCAAAACTGGTCAAACACATTTATTTCATATTAAAGACAAAATATTACAAATTTAATTCTGTAGTTAATGTAAATAATTAAGACTAGGCAGTTACGTTTTCAGCTGGTATAAGTTTGAAACACCGGTCTCATTGTAAATGACCGAATTCTTGGCACAAAAAGCAATATACAACTTTTCCCATCATTTCTCTAAGTTCTTCTAAGTACATTCAACCTAAAACAAGCCAAAAATTGAGGTTGTGAGATTCTACTCTCACACTTCTCACCGTCCGATCAAGCTCAAATGTTTACACAAGATAGAAAGAACAACCACATTTCACCTACAAGTAGTTTGGAGACAATCCAACGGTTCAATGTCAAGAACCGTCAAGAACAATGAAGCCCCTCTAAGCTGTCGAGCAGAAGCAGGAGTGTGGAGAAACTACTCCTTGCCGCAACCTAAAGCTCAGGAATGCGACCAATGCACCATCCACCACAACCTGGAGACTCGTCCTTGCGGTCAGCTTTGCTTTGGCTCGTATCAAGCCAAACTTTAAACCCACTCCAAATCCATCAAAAACGAACCCTAGACATCTAGACGAACTCTAGACGTCTCATGAGACCAGAAGACCATATAAATACGTGATCTAAGCCTCTTAGGTTGAAAAATTTTAGACATCTCTTTTTACATACTTGAAATTTCATAGCTTAGGCCGTTTTTTACGCTTTTGTTCTTTGTTCGTTCTTTGGGAGCATATTTCAACTATGTACTTCATAGAGAAGATTTCAAAACCCTCTTACTCTTTTACTCATACTGTTTTCGCAATTTATTATTAATAATATGATGATTTTCGATTCCATGTGTGAGTAGTTTTCTTCTTGGGTCTTAGGGGTTTTCGAAGGAGTTAATCATGGATATATCTTATTAGGTTGTTAGAATTATGATACTTATTCTGGTTCTCCGTCCTATTCTTGTTTGTTACTCCATGTTGCTTGATTTATCACCTAGCAACTGATTTAGGAAGATAAAACCAATGTTGTGCTGAATTTAAAAACAATTGTGTTGTAAGAAACGAAATCATACCTACATAGCTTTGTGAGCGTATTACAAACTCAATTTTATTGTTGACTTTCTGCATAGTAACCAACGAATTATGAGTTACTAAGTTGTTTAGATCTAGGTGTTTAGCTCAACCGAGTATGTTAGATACGATTCTGTGTCCCAACTCTAGAACCTAGTCGACAAAGTCGCTTTAAATCCTAACTAATGCTTATTTGATTTGATCCACAAACCCCGGAGAATTCCCTGCTGCCCAACGTTTATAATCCTTGAAGTTTACATCATTTTTTCTGTTTTGCTTACTTAATATGCTACCTACAAATCGTGACAACCTCCCTAAAATTAGAAAAGTCTAGACACAATTTTAGATTAGCTCGAAGTCTTAAGTACACTAGTCCTTGTGGATTCGATACCCTTAATATAATAATGTGATTGATGTGCGATTGCAGTTTTAGTTAGGGGGAAACTTGTTCGAAGTTTCCCAACGCATCAGGCCCAATTTATCGGGCTGAGATTTTCACCCCCACAGTTAGCCCCTTAATTCCTTAATATGGTACTTGGATCGTTTGAAGGAATTTTGAGGAGTCATTTAGCGTACTGAAATCCCGGCGAACAAGATTTTCTTTCCTTTTTCCTTCTCACAAATCGCTTGATTTTCTGATTCTTGATTTATATTCTGTATTTTCTCTGCTGATTTTTTTAACTTTCCAACTTCTTCTCCTCACTGCTTTCTCTTTCAATTCCTTCTTCCTTATCTGGGTTTTTTACTGCTTCAGATTCTTTTCCTTCTTGTAAGTATTTCCTTTTGCGATTTTCCTTTCTCATTGCCTTGTTGAACATTCCATTCCTTGCTAAGTCTTTTTTCTATTTGTCGCGGAAATGGATCTTTTTGTTAACTACTGTGAGCTTCTTCCCATGCTAATTGCCAATCCTGACCATAAGATGGTCGAAGTCACTGATAGTGTCGTCAGCGCAGATGTTGGTGGTAGTGCTGATGCCTCTGATGGTTGATATCCTCTCATTTTTTCCTTCGTAGCATACATTTCACTTTGCATTTTGAGTCACATTCGAGCATATCTAGGTCTTTCATGCATGTTTTGGTCTTGTTTAGAGAATAGGATGTTTTGCATTAGGTCTTAGAGTGTCTTGCATGTTATGGAGTATATTCTAGGTACTTTGGAGCAGTTCATAGATGTTCGAGAAGTTCCGAGGCTCAAGCACGATCGGCTACGGATGCGGAGAAGGACTTAGCACGGAATTGGAGTATCTCGGCTGCACAACCTACCAGCATCCAGGCGGTCCAATCCGCGCGGTCCAGGAACAGGAATCCTAACCGGCCCAAAGATAAAATCTCAACCGTCCCGAAGCCACGTGGTCCAAGCCAGCAAGCATTCCTCGTCACCTGAACCATCCGAGATCCACCAGGTCCAATCCGTGAGGTCACAGCACATGAATCTTAACCAGCCCGAAGATGAAATCCCAACCGGCCAGAAGCCACCCGGTCTGCAAGCCAGCAAGAATCCTTCGTCGCCTGAACCGTTCAAGATCCACCAGGTCTAATATGTGCGGTCCTGGCACAGGGATCTTAACTGGCCCAAAGGTAAAATCCCAACCGGCCAGAAGCCACCCGGTCTGCAATGTTCGACCAAAAAGATCCAACTCGGCCGGGTCAGAACCCGGTTTGTTCCGGGTCGACCCGGTCGAGCACTATTCACTATAAAAACCACTTTACCTAATTTTTGCAACTTCTGCTTTTCTTGATTCAAAAACCCTTACCTTTTTGGGAGAGTTCTTGAGATTTGTAAGAGGATCTTTTGGTTTATGCAATCTATTATTTATTTCTATCAATCTCTTTCATCTTTCTTCTTTCTATCTTGATTATTCAACATGCATCCATGGATTCAACCCGTATCCCCATCGATTTTGGGTTGGTTCTAATGGGTCTTGAGTAGTCTTTTAGGGTTTAGAGATGGGGTAGATTAGGGTGATCCAAGGCTTGATTCATGGTGTTTAGGGTTAGATATTCTTATATCCCTTCTTTTTTAGTGTTCTTAAGGCTAGATCTAGCTTGAAAAAGTGGATCTAGATCATAAGGCATTTCATGCACACCAAGTGTTTGATGAAATTCCTTGATGAACTATTCAAGAGATTTATGCTCCTAGCCTATGATAATAGTTGTCTAGGGTGTATCTTTGGTTGATCTTGTTTATATAAACTTAATGCTTGCTAATTAATGATCCACAAATGAGAGTTTGTTAATGGATTAGGTGATTAGCATAGTGATTAATTTCTTGAAAGAGAATTAGTCAAGATTAAGGGTCATATGCCTGGGGATTAGCTTGTCTGAGTAAATGAACATCATGAATTGAACTTGGGTCATCTTATATCCATAACCCCATATTTCAATCCGCTTTTGCTTATTGATTTACATCTTGTTTAGTTACTTTACTTGTTTTGAATTGGATACTTAATCACAAAACCCTTTTGATTAGCTTAACTTACATAGGTTCCTTGTATTCTTGGTGATTAGAATCATCTCCCAATACAGATTGATAACCTCTTATACTACTTGTATTTAGAGTTATTGATACCTCTTTAAGACCGAAAAATCTTAGTATCAATGGTCGTGAGGCAGCTCTTGTCATGTCTTCGGATCCAATTGGAAGTGAGGATGTACTTCCAGCATAACCTTCTTCTGAGAGTTGGTGACGTTATTTTGGCTGATATGGCCCTTAATGTAATCTCGGCTACTAGGACTCAGGATGACACAGAGGTCCACTTGTACAAGCAAATTCATTCTGAGGTGCAACTTGTTATTGCCTCCGAGAAACCTCGCTCTACTAACCGCGGGAATTCCTCTCAAAGTAATTTGTCTAGACGTTTGAAACAGTTGAAGCACAATTGGGACTTCGGCTATAAGGATTATATCCCAATTATGAGGAATCCCCGTGCAACATCGACCTTGCTTCGCCATTACCATGAAGCGGGGACAAAAATCCCTCCTTTGAGTCAATTCTCAAAGAAGGGGCATGAGAACTTCACTCGTTTTGCTGACACATTGGGGCGGGTATGAATTTCCTCCCTTGTTTTATTAATTGTCCACCTCTTCTTTCTTGCTTAAACTCATTTTCCTGCTTTTCTTCAATTGATCGCTGCCAACAATAGTTCCACCGAATGGTATGAGAGGAGACTTCGTGGTTCTTCTTCTAACGTGGAGTCTGAGGACCGCATCTCCGAACTCTCCCCATGTAAGATCCCTTAGTCTCCTTCCCGCTGATAACAGTAAGGTTGCCGCCGAGGTCCAAGAATCTTCCTCTAAAATTGTGGCTCTCACGCATATTAACCAAGGTCTCCGATGGAGCTAAAAGAGGTGAGGTCACATGTTGACGAGGTGCTCAATTCCTTCTCCGAGCTGAGGGAGAAATACAAAGTTCTCGAGGCATCTCGGGACTCCGATGTCTCCACAGCCTGCATTGAGGTTGAGCAGATAATGGATGTGCGCTTAAATGACCTGGCGGAGAAAACTGTTATCGCAACGAAGGATCGTGTTCAACTCTTTGTGTTGTATGCTCAGGTTAAGGGAAATATGGATCTGGTTGAAACTCTGAATTGAGGTGACAACGTCGATTATGATGGCGAGATCAAAACTCGCACCGCAAATTGCGCCAGTTTCCAAGATGAGATTAACGCCTTGCCGCCGCTTTATGTTTCTTCATTCAGGGGTTGATTTTTCCCCTTTTTATATTTTCTTGATGTACGATGTACTCCCTCCTTTTTTCTTTTCGTTTTATGAATGAATAAAGCGTTGGTTAGAGGATAGTCTTCTTTCTTTTTGTCGTAGCATGAGGAGCCGATCTATCGTGATAGGTGATGCGATCGGATTGTTTCTGAAACTTCATTTTTTAAATTTGTAAACCTAAAAGTCTGCAAGTGCACATATATGCGTTGTAGTACTTAAGGTATCGATCCACAGGGAGAGAAATATGTTATGCGAGACCTTAGAAAGAAAGTTAGTAAGGAAGTCTATAACAAAAATAAAGCTAATGGTGTGTCACGAAACGAGGGTTAGCAATTTAAACTAAATTAAGCCGGAAAATAAGAAAGCAAGCAAGTAAATAAGAAAAAAAGTAAGCTAAGCTAATAATTAAAACCGAGGTTGTAAACAAATAAAATAAGCGTTGGGCAATCAACTCTCTAGGGATCATGGCCGAAAATCATAGGAATTTTGCTAGGGTTTTTAATGCGACTTTTGTCTTCTATGGATTCTTGAACTTGGAACACGGACACTGTATGTAGCCTACTTTCGTACATCCTATACACCGATAACTTATATACTCGACTGGTAGCTTTCATCTTCGGGCTCAGAAAGTTATGAAGATAAGCAAAGGCCGTTAACGCTCACAATCCCTCAACAAGTATACTTTCGTATCTTGTGACGGTTTTGCTCGTCTACCCTAAGTCAACCATACATATAGAGTACTTTTGTAGCTCTAAAAATACCTAAGTTCAGTTACAAGGTAATTAATCAAGCAAGTATGCATTAATAATAAGGATAAAACGAAGAACCCTCATCGGTACCCTAATCTAAAACCTTATAATGATAAATCGATTCATGAGAGGTCCTTGAGATCCCTTTGCCCAACAAGAGAACTACTCGGACACAATTTAAGAAAGTAAAATCATAATTAAATTAAGAGCAGGAGGTTGGTGAAGGAGCCTCTCGATTTTAAGAACTAAGCTCGGAGAGAGATTATTCACCAATCTCGAAAAGTAAGAACAAAAGCTAAAGAAAAGTAATGCAAAAGTAAGCGAAAAGGTGTTCTATGGAGGCTACGAAATTGTGTCTGTAAAACATGTATTTATAGGTCTTCCACTTTTGCTTTGGTCGTCCTTAGGGTTTCTTTGAAGAGAAAACGAAGTGGACTTGAAGCGGGCTTTGAACGAGCTGTTTTTGGGTCGATCTAGGTTGGCCCGTGTGAGTGAGCTGGACCCGCAGCCAAAGGTGGTTTTCCCGCGGCTGGAGAGCCTCTTCCCGCGGCCAGGAGTGTGTTCGCTGTGGTCATGAGCTCTGGACCCGCGGTGGTTGGCCTATGATGTTGAAACTTCAATTCTTCTCTTGCTTCTTTCGCTAGACTGCAGAACATACCTTCGGTCAATTGAATGTATCGTGAGATCTAACCCTTGGATTGTCTTGAAACCACATGTGTATGAAAGGTGGTTCTTACTTCTATCATTTGTCCAAATTTGGGCATAATCAGACGGGGAGAATGTCTCCATCAGACGTCGAACTTCTGACGGTCCAAAATTGTCCAAAATCTGGTTTTTTCCAATTTGCGTCATTTTGCCTAAGGAACCTGAAAAGAGTCTTGAAATTACAAATATGTGAAAACTAAGATAAAAACATGAAAAATAGAATGAAACACTTATTAAAGTGTTCTAAAATAAGAGGTCAAACGGGTAAAAATACGGTGTTATAAAATAGGTTTGTTAGAGGTCTTCCAACTGCGATCCTAAATGTGGTTAAATGCGACTTATGATCCGTTTTTCCCTCATAGACGGGGAGCTTAAGCTTTCCCACATCTCTGATAGGTGTGTTCTCAATCCAAATTGAGAATGGAGTTCGCTTAGTCTCTTCGACCACAAGATCAATCTCGGGAGTTGTGCTAGTGGCGTTATGGACCCGTGAATTGACATCATGCAATCCCTCCACTATTTCCGCCAGCGCCGGATGGAAGTATTCCATATTGTCATGATCTACATCCCTTCAAAGTTTGCCAACACCATGGTCGTTGTTTCCTACCATTTGCAAACCAAATTGGCCATGTCCGTTCCTTCGCTCAGAATCCGGGGTCAGGGGGGGGTCTTTGATCCGGGTTTCGCTGGTGCGAATTAAGTTGATCAAAAGAAGGTGGTGGATAAATAGTCGAGGGATCAACTCTCTGAGGTCCATATTGGCTTTGTCTGTTCCTTCGCTCGGACTCCGGAGTCAAGATTGATCTTTGATCCGGGTTCTGAGAATGCGGATTTCAACGGATCAAACGGAGGTTTGGGAGGAAGAATGGATAGTTCAACCCGGACGCCATCCCTCGAAGCAAACTGTGAACCTCCACTGTTATGGCTATGATGGAACGGACCAGTCCGTAAGTGAGATAAACTCGGGGACATATTGCTATTTCCATTACTTCCAAGTGGCACAGTTTGTGTCGGTGTAGGTGAGACACCAGGAATCAGTGTTGGTGAAATACCTTGTGATGGCGGAACTCGCATTCGCACCACCGTTGAGCGAAGCTCATCAAATGATTGGGCCAATGTAGCGTGATCCGAAACCACTTTTTCCAAGTTTTGGTTCACTGCAGACAATGCCCCTTCTACCATAGTGGTAAGGTCGCTGGTGACCTTTTCCATCACTTCACGAATGTATGCATGTTTTTCCATGGTGGTTATTTTGCTTTGGAGTTAGACTTGCATATCCCCCTCCTTCTAACGCCAAATTGTTGTACCTAGAAGTACAACGGTCAAAATTTGAAAATAGGAATAAACAGAGGTCTTTGGCTTATCTTTAAGAAAAGAAGAACATAAGAACAGAAGGGCTATCGAGCAATCAAAATAAAGTTTGTTGCTCGTCGAGATAAAACAGGATTCAGAAGTGATTTGAACAAGGTTTTGCGGAGTAAACTGGATTTAGTATTTCGATTCTCAAGAGTGATTTTACAAGAACAAGAACAATGAGTTGTTAAGTGTTTAAGTGTAGAGCTAGTTGCGGGAAGAAGTAGTTGTTAGAGTTCCCTTTGCTCTTTGCCTTCGTCCTTGTTTTATACTTCGAGATGATGCTTAACATTACCTTTTACTCTGCGAGATTCGCCATGAATGTTCTTTAATTATGAGGCTCCGGCCGTTACGTTCAGACGTCTTAATTTACCGATTTGAATGAGTCTTTGGTCTCGTCGGGGTTGACTAACGGTTCTGCATTTAATCCCCTTTGACCGTAAATTTCACCCCTGGTGGGCCTTTCAAGCTCAGCTCGTCACCTCGGAAATGTCTTGACTTCGGCGGGTCTTTTCACCATTTAGTTTTTTTTGGGCCCAATTTACTGGGCTGAGATTTTTACCCCCAATTCCTTGATATCGTACTTGGTCTTTTGGAGGAATTTTGGGAGTCATTTAGCAGACTTAAATCCTGGCGAACATGACTTTATTTCCTTTTTCGTTCTCACAAATCACTTGATTTTCTAATTTCTTATTTGTATTCTGGATTTTCTCTGTTGATTTTTCTACTTTCCTTCTTCTTCTCCTCTATGCTTTGTCTTTAAATTCCTTCTTCCTTTTCTGAGTTCTTCCCTTCTTCATATTCTTTTCCTTCTAGTAAATACTTCCTTTTGTGATTTTCCTTTCTCATTGCCTTCATGAACGTTCCATTTCTTGCTAAGTTTTTTTCTGTTGCAAATATGGATCTTTTTAGTAACTACCATGACCTTCTTCCCACTCTGATTGCCAATCCTGACCATAAGATGGTCGATACCATTGATGGTGTCGTCAGCGCCAAGGTTGTTAGTAGTGCTGATGCCACCGATGGTCGTGAGGCAGCTCATGCCATGTCTTCGGATCCAGTTGGGTGATGAGGTACTTTCAATAGACCCTTTTTTAGGGCTAGTGACGTCCTTTTTGTTGACTCGACCCTTCCTGTAGTCACGGCTATTGGGACTCACGATGATGCTGAGGTCCGCTTGGCCAAGAAAGTTTGTTCTGAGGTGCAACTTGTTAGTGCCTCCAAGAAACCTCACTCCTCTAACCGTGAGAATTCATCTCGAAGTAATTTGTCTCGCCGTTTGAAACAGTTAAAACACAATTGGGACTTCGACTACAAGGACAACATCCTAATCGTGAGGAATCCCCGTGCAACAGCGACCTTGCTTTGCCATTACCGTGAAGCGGGGGCAAAAATCCCTCATTTGAGTCAATTCTCAAAGAAAGGGCATGAGAACTTCACTCGTTTTGCTGACACGATAGGGCGGGTATGAATTTCCTCCCTTGTTTTATTAACTTTCCACCTCTTCTTTCTATCTTAAACTCCTTTTCTGCTTTTCTTCACTGGCTCGCCGCCTACAATAGTTCCATCGAATGGTATGAGAACATACTTTGTGGTTTTTTCTTCTAACGCGGAGTCTGAGGACCGCATCTCTGAACTCTCTACCCCATGTAAGATCCCTTTATCTCCTTGCCGCTGATAACAGTAAGCTTACCGTCGAGGTCCAAGAGTCATCCTCTAAGATCGCGGCTCTCACGCAGCGTAACCAAGGTCTCGAGGTTGAGAACACCAAATTGTTGACGGAGCTGAAAGAGGAGAGGTCACAGGCTGACGAGGTGCTCAATTCCTTCTCCGAGATGAGGGAGAAATACTAAATTCTTGAGGCATCTCAGGACTCGGATGTCTCCACAGCCCGCATTGAGGTTGAGCGGATAATGGAGGTGCGCTTAAATGACCTGGCGGAGAAGGCTGTCACCGCAACGAATGATCGTGTCCAACTCTTTGTGGTGTATGCTTAGGCTAAGGGAAATATGGATCTGCTTGAGGCTCTGAAGCGAGGTGACAACGTCGATTTGGATGGCGAGATCAAAACTCACACCGCGAATTGTGTCAATTTCCAAGATCATAACGCATTGCCTCCGCTTGATACTTCTTCATTCAAGGGTTGATTTTCTCACTTTTTATATTTTCTTGATGTACTTTGTTCTCCCCCCCCCCCACCCTCTTTTTTCTTTTTTCATTTTTTTATTAATGAATGATTTGTTGTTGATTTGTTGTTTCATTTTCCTTTTTATCGTAGTATGAGGGTATGAATAGTGGATAGTCTTCTTTCCTTTTGTCGTAGCATGAGGAGCCGATCTATCGTGATAGGATTGTTTGAGCACTTCTAATTGCAATCCTAAACGCGGTTAAATGCGATTTAGGATCCGTTTTTCCCTCATAGACGGGGAGCTTAAGCTTTTCCACATCTTTGATAGGTGTGTTCTCTATCCAAATTAAGAACGGAGTTCGCTTAGACTCTTTGACCACATGATTGATCACAGGAGCTACGTGTCTCACAACCACCGAAACAAATTTTGCCATTTGGAAGTAATGGAAATAGTACTACATCCCCGAGTTTATCTCACTTAGGGACTGGTACGTTCCATCACGACCAAAACAATGGATGTGCATAGTTGCCTTCGAGGGATGGAGTACGGGTCGAACCATCGACTTTTCCTCCACCACCTCCGTTTGATCCGTTGAAATCCATATTCTTGAAACCCGGATCAAAGATTAATCTTGACTCCAAAGTCTGAGCGAAGGAACGGACAAAGCCAATACGGCCCTAGAACGGGTTATCCATCGACTCTTCCTCCACCACCTCATTTTGATCCTCTTAATACACACCATCAAAACCCGGATCAAAGACCCGTCCTGACCCCGGATTCCGAGCAAAGGAACGGACATGGCCAGTTTGGTCCGTAAATGGCAGGAAACTGTGACTAGTGTGTTGGCAACCCTAGAAAGGATGTAGATCATAAGAATAAGGAATACTTCCATTGGGCGCTGGCGGAAACTATGGAACGATTGTGTGATGTCAATTTAGGGGTCCATTCCGTGTTGGTGAAACACCTTCTGATGGCAGAACTCGGGTTCGCACCACCTCGAAGCGAAGCTCATCAAATGATTGGGCCAATGTTGCGTGATCCAAAACAACTTTTTCCAAGTTTTGTTTCACCGCGGACAATGCCCTTTCTACCATAGAGGTAAGGTCGTTGGTGACCTTTTCCATGACTTCACGAATGGCTACATATTCTTCCATGATGGTTCTTCTTTGTTGGAGTTAGACTTGCATATCCCTCTCCTTCTAGCGCCAAACTGTTGTAGCTAGAATTACAATGGTCAAAATTTGTAAATATGAATAAACAGAGGACTTTGGCTTATCTTTATGAAAAGGAGAACGGAGGGGCTATCGAGCAATAAACAGAAAGTGATTTGGATAAGGTTTTGTGGAGTAAACCGGATTTAGTATTTCGATTCTCAAAAGTGATTTTACAAGAAGAAGTAGTTGCTAAGTGATTGAGTGTAGAGCTAGTTGCAGGAAGAAGTTGTTGTTGGATCCCTTTGCTCTTTGCCCTCATCTTTGTTTAATACTTCGAGATCGTGCTTAAAGTTACCGTTTACCCCACATGATTCGCCATGAATGATCTTTACTGCAAAGGATCCAGCCGTTACAAGTGAATCCAAAGATACACAAGATAGAAGGATCAACCACATTTCAATTCACACTGGTTTGAGGACGATCCAGCGGTTCAATCCCAAGATACATCAATAGTACTGAAGCCCCGTCAAACTGCAACGCAAACGCCGAAGCATGGAAAAACCACTCCTGGCCGTGACCAGAAGGGTCGTGCTCAAGGCCAGAGAGGGTTTGGTCAAGACCATATCATTTTCCCACGGCCAGCACAGTTTCTTCCAAGACATGGCCCAATTGCAAGCTCACTTCAAATATGTCACTTGTTTTCCCAAAGACAGATTGCAAGCCCTCTGCGATATCCCTGGAAAACCCAACGCCTCGTTATCATTAGATTACGTCGTTTATTTTTTTTCTTAGCATATTTAGGAGTCATGATACACCCTCAAAAACCATCTTTGTCTTAGACTTCTACACTAACCCGTTATAGAATTTTGCAGACATGCATAGATTCTATGTGGATCGACACCCTAAGTCCTACAACGCAAATATGTTCACTTGCAGACCAAGGTTTTTATAAATTTAAAACCTCAACGTCTCGAAAAAAGTGACGCCATCAAATTTCAAAGTAGCAAAGGCTACTTGGATCGAGCTCACCTGTTCCTCGGGTTTCTTCATGCATTTCGCCGTCAGATATCTCCTCCACGAGGGCTTCGTGTAACTGGAAACAAAAGAAGCGATTATAAGAAGGAAAACAAGATAGGTAAGAATTACTTAAGAAAGTCGAAAAGATTACCCTATCCATGGAATCCACATTTTGTAGGAAAACCTTCGAAGTAAGATCTGAAGAAATCAGAATGGTTAACCTCAAAACCAATACATACGGATCCGGAAGAAACCCCATCCAAATCAAAGGAGGATCTATCATCTAAACCAAAGGATGAAGGATCATCGACAGAAAACAAGAAGAAGATATTATTCGAGGAAGAGGAGGAATGTTTGTGAAGTATGAAGAAGAATGAAGGGCTCGCTTGTTTTAAATACACAAACGGGTGAACCTGAAATGTCTCTGGGAAACAAAGGTATTTAATGCAAGAGAGACCCTCCCTTTTCCCTAAAGTCATTTACTCTTTGGAGTCAAAACAAACAATATTGGGAGACCCCACATGACTCGGTAAAAATAAGACGACGTGAAAAAGGGGACCCACCATCTTTGCGTGGTTCAATCCGACACATAGGTAAAATATGAAAACCCAATGAACAGAGATTCTCCCCTCATACTACGGCAGATGGAAGCAGATGATCTAAGAAAAATCTCTCTAGAGCTCTCACCTCAGACTACAGTAAAAGAGAGTAGAGTGATCCGGCCCAACCCATGTTCTCACCTAATGCTACGGCAAAAGGGAGTAGAACGGCTGAAACTATTTCAAAACTCATGCTACAGTAAAAAGGAGTAGAATTCTGTAAAAACTATTTCAAAATTCTCACCTCATGCCACGGCAAAAGGGAGTGGAATTTCAAAATTCTCACATCATGCTACGACAAAAAGGAGTAGAATTCTCATAAGCCATTTCATGTTATCACCTCATACGACGGTCAAATGGAGTAGAACAAATGAAGTTATCTCTAAGTTCACCTCATACTACGGTAAAAGGGAGTAGAACAAATGAAATCATTCCGAATTTTCACCACATGCTACGACAAAAGGGAGTAGGATTCGCTTCTAAAACCTCAAGGTAAAATAAATATTACAGATTAAAGACGAAATATTTACATATCAGTTCAAGGGTACAAAACCTGAATCTATTAGGCAAAGCCTTGTGATATATCATGGTTTTACCCCGTTTAAGCCATGATATAAGTCTGTTTTATCGAGTCTTTATTCTATTATAGAGTCTTTTAGAGTCTTTTACAGGTTTTAGCACGTTTGAAGCTTAATTGGAGTTTTTGGAGGATTCTGGAGCATTTTGGGAGAAAAGGAGCAGGGTCATGCAGAGACGTCACAAGTTTGGCATTCGTTGAAGCACTTCCCACCGATGGATTGAGCTCAAATTTGGACACAAGACAGATCAATGGATTAGCTTTCATTTGGAAGTGGTTTGAGGCCATTCCAACGGTGCGATCGAAAGTTATGCCAGTTTTCGTGAAGACAGTCCAGTCTGTAGATCGACACTGTACGGTGTCGACCGACACCAGTCCAGTATCGATCGACAATGTACGGTGTCGACCGACACCAGTCCAGTATCGACCGACACCAACTGCAGACGGGGAAAAACGTGATTTTACAAGTTTAAAGACCCTGTAACTTGGTCCAGAAGACTTTATTAATTACAGAAAAGGCCCAGAACGTGTTTTAACTTATAAATTAGGTTTTCAGCCACCTGTTTAGGCTATGCATTATTTTTGTAAGCTTTATTTTACTTTGGTTTGAGAGAGACAAGTCTGAATCTTCCTTCGTCCGAGATCAGATCTCAAAACCTCTTGTTACTCTTATTTTCTATTGATGATTTATTCAGTTATGTTGATTGTTTCATTCTCCATGTCTGAGTAGATCCACTTTAGGTTTAGGGTTTTCTCATAAATGATTTCTTTGAATGCTAGGTTAATTATCTGTTTAGGATTCACTATCTGAATTAGTTCTTCACCATAGGTTGTTCTCAAAGCTAATTCTAGGTTGACGAATCTGGAACTTAGATCTTAGGATAATTGATTAGGCACGACAGTGCGATTAATTACCTGGTAGAACCTAGGTGAGCAAATTGATTACTCGCAAAGAGATTTGGTTTAATTGATTTGTGAACATATCAAACCTGATATTAAAGCTGATTTAGACTTTAGGATTCGCAAAGAGATTTGGAATTCCTAGGATTTAGATTTAGATAATTCTCGCAACGACAGTTGGTTAATTATACCTTAGAGATTTGAGTTCAAGAACTGCGCTAAATCTGAATCCTGATTAGTTAGTTTATCTGCATTCATTGATTTCCTGAGAAGAACCTATATTTCCTCCATTGAATTACAACTCGTTTAATTTCTGCACTGCTTTCAATTACATCTGAATTGCTTAGCTTAATTCTTATCTATACAATCTATTGCGCGTTTCTGTGAGTCCTTGTGTTTGACCCCTAGCTATACTACGACAACTGCCTTAGTATCTGTTAGGGTATTAATTTGAGCATATCAAATTTGGCGCCGTTGCCGGGGACTCAATTCGCCATTAGATTTTAGTTTGAGAATTTCGACTAAGTTCGTCGGTATCGATCGATACTCACCAGTATCGGTCGATACTAAGGCGATTTCTTTGTTGATATCGATCGACACCACTTGGTATCGATCGATACTCAACGTATTTTTTGGTTACTAACATGTCTTACTTAGTGTGTTTCAGGTGTGAATTTGGAACGTGCAAACAGGAAGGCAAAGCAAACATCAGAGATGAACAACCCTGTGATATTAAGATCTGATGCAGCTGGAGTTCTGAGAGACCAAGATGGTCAAGTGTGTAATGAAAGAGGACAGCGACTTGATGAAGCTGGGAACGTCATGGTCCCTCCTGCTGTTGTCGGTGAGATTTTCGCGCCAGCTGCGCAGGCCAACGCTAGGAAAGCTGTGGTTAATCGTGGTCGAACGATTGGTGAGTACAATAGGCCTGATCAGTTTTACGCCAATCGATCAGCGATTCGTCCTCCTGCGTTTGAGAGGAATGACTTTGAGCTGAAACCTGCATACTACACTCTTGTGGGACAGCATCTC
Source organism: Eutrema yunnanense (assembly GCA_002933935.1). Lineage (NCBI taxonomy): Eukaryota > Viridiplantae > Streptophyta > Magnoliopsida > Brassicales > Brassicaceae > Eutrema > Eutrema yunnanense. The sequence continues at coordinate 61,764 of PKML01029451.1, read as the reverse complement.
TTTCATGGTCCCAATGAGCATCCTATGGATCATATCGAGAAGTTTGAGGACTTGGTCACTAGCATCAAGAGTAATGGAGTGTCCTACGACTATCTTTTCTGCAAGCTCGTCCCTTACTCTCTAGGTGGAAATGCGACTTACTGGCTGAGGCAGCTACCTCATGGATCACTGACTACCTGGGAGGACACTAAGAAAGCTTTCCTGATCAATTTCTACGATGATGCACGATCTGAAGATCTGAGGAACAAGATCTCTCAGTTTTCTCAAGGTCTGACAGAGGCACTCAAAGCTGCTTGGATTCGTTTAAAGTCCTATCAGAGAGACTGTCCGCACCATGGGTTCACTAGAGTTCAGCTGCTGGGTATCTTCTACGGAGGGATCGATTGGAGGTACTAGATGGCTTTGGATACTGCGAGTAATGGGAACTTCAACACCAGATATCCTGATGATGCGTTTATACTGATTGAGAACTTGGCGTCTAGCAATAGCACCAAGAATGCTGATTTCGAGCGGAAGAATCAGACTGGAGGAATCGACGCTTCGCAGATTGCTGAAGTTCAAGCCAAGCTGGATATCCTGATCGGGAAGAATCAGAGAGCGGTTCACTTTGCTGCTGAGAATAAAGTGGAAGATGTTAACTACATTGGTGGTTCTGGTTTTCAGGGTCAGCGATTTGGGTACAACACCAATTGAAACTTCACCAATTATGCTCAACAGGGAGGGTACCAATCCCCACCACCCAAAGCTCCTGAGAGTAAGATTGAGGCTATGCTTGAACAGCTGGTTCAAGGGCAGGAGAAGATGACAGTAACCTTCAATGGGAAATTGGATGCTGTGTACACCGATTTGAGTGGAAGGATCGAGGCTCTAAATACGAGTCACAGGATGCTGGAAACGCAAGTAGCTCAGATTGCAGCAAATGCCAAGGGAAAGACGGTTCATTCATACAATGCTCACGTCAATGCAATCACTTCAACTGCAGAAAATTTCGATAAGGATCCAGAAATCACCAGAGTATCGATCGATACACCCTTGTATCGATCGATACCAGCCCAGACACTTGCTCGAATGGATCCAAAAACCTGTGTATCGATCGATACTCCTAAGGTGTCGGTCCATACTGAGGCGATTTCTGAGGAGGTGCCTGAGATTCCAACTGTGGTGCCTATAGTAGCTGCAGAACGAGTGTATATACCCAGGATACCTTATCCTATACCGTATTATGACAAAGAAGGAATGGGAGGACGCTAGATGCAAGGCTTTGCTGGATAGGCAGAATGTGGAGCTTCCTTCTAATGATGATGTATCTGCCAGGGATGATTCAACTGCAGTAGTATCAATCGATACCCTACCTAGTGTCGATCGATACCCCTCGCAGAACGAGCCAGAAATTGTGAGAACACCTGAGTTGATCGAAGAAAGAGTTCGCAAGCCTAAAAACATGAATCCTATTCCTCAACACCTCAGAGATCCCATCACTCCAAAGCAGCTGTGTGGCTTTGAGAAGAGGGTACGAAGGATACCCCACTCGTTCACTTTTGAAGAAGCTCTAGAGGGCAGGCCACTGCTAAGTCACTTCAAAGATTGCAGAGAAACTCTAGAAGAGATCGAAGTGCTCTTTATCGAAGCTAAACGCAAGTTACTATCGCTGAGGGAGTTGACCCAGAGGGATGACCCAGAGGGAAGACCCAGGGAAATTCNGCAAGGCTTTGCTGGATAGGCAGAATGTGGAGCTTCCTTCTAATGATGATGTATCTGCCAGGGATGATTCAACTGCAGTAGTATCAATCGATACCCTACCTAGTGTCGATCGATACCCCTCGCAGAACGAGCCAGAAATTGTGAGAACACCTGAGTTGATCGAAGAAAGAGTTCGCAAGCCTAAAAACCTGAATCCTATTCCTCAACACCTCAGAGATCCCATCACTCCAAAGCATCTGTGTGGCTTTGAGAAGAGGGTACGAAGGATACCCCACTCGTTCACTTTTGAAGAAGCTCTAGAGGGCAGGCCACTGCTAAGTCACTTCAAAGATTGCAGAGAAACTCTAGAAGAGATCGAAGTGCTCTTTATCGAAGCTAAACGCAAGTTACTATCGCTGAGGGAGTTGACCCAGAGGGATGACCCAGAGGGAAGACCCAGGGAAATTCGCGGTTCCATGCTCTATCTCTGGAGTTAAGTTCAAAGAGTCTCTCGTTGACTCAGGGGCTAGTGTCAATGTCATCTCAAAGACAATTGCAGACCGGTTGGGGGCTGATATTCGATCTCCCAAGACATCTATCACGTTTGCGAACGATTCCACCTCATTTCCATATGGTGAAATCTCTGGTTTGCTTGTTAAAGTGGGAGATTGTCAAGTGCCTACTGATGTTCAGGTTGTGGAGATGAGTGCAAAATCTTGTACGCAGTTGATTCTCGGAAGACCGTTCATGGCTACGGTTGGTGCCATTATGGACACGCCCAGCAAGCACATCTCATTTTCATACATTGACAAGGAGGTGTACTACAAGGCCATCCCTAGAGGAACTCCCACACGTATCTCTTGCATCGATGCTGTAATAGGAGCGACGTTGATATCATATCCTTTGGAAGAACCTCCTGATAAGCCTACTGTCGCAGACATTTCAGTTGAATTACCCAGCATTCCCAAGGAAGTTGTCAAGAAGGTTAAGGCAACAAAGAAGAAGAAGGCCAAGAGCAAAAACGTCAAGAATCCCCATGTCACTTTAATCCCTCAGAAAAGTGATGGGAATTCGATTGAGTATAAGGTCAAGTGCAAAGGAGCCTCCAAACCATTCTCTAAGGCTAGAGTACTTCTTACTTCGGAGCTGAAAGAGAAAGGAAAGGAGTTCGTGGAAAGTATGCTGAGCAGAACTCTGACGTTAGCGATGTCAAGTTGTGGAGCCTGTTTTGGTGCAAGCTCTCATTCCCATCCTGCCTGAAAGGCGTTACAGTCAAGCTATTGACGTTAAACGAGCGCTTGGTGGGAGGCAACCCACTGGTGAGTCTGTTTTTGAGTCGTTTTTGTTTTTATTTTCGTTCGTTTTATGCTTGTGTCAGATTAAAAAAAAGGAGCAAACTCGAAATCGCCTGAGTGTCGATCGATACGGTTCATGTCGATTTAAGTCTGGTATCGATCGATACCAGGCTGTGTGTCGATCGATACTCAATGTTCCAGCAAGGTAACTTCTTGTTTTTCCCAATTTTATTATGATTCTTTTGTTTTCTTTCACTGACTCTAGGCTAAATAACACTGGGGACAATGTTGTTCAAGTCAGGGGGAGGTGTCTGCTGACATTGTGTTTGTTTTTCTTAGAGTCAGTCGTTTTATCGAGTCAAAATTGTTTTATTGAGTCAAAACTTGTTGGAGATAATGATCATGTGCTTGAACCTATTGATTTGATTTTGTTTTTGAGTGCCCAGTGTTGCAGGATCAGCTCTAGATCGACTAATGAAAAATCCAAGGACTGACCAGTTGACTAGAAAACATCCATGTCTCCAGTAGAGTTCTTCTGAAGCCTGAGCCAATTTTTGCACTTCATCGATGTGGTTAGTTTTCACAGAGCTTGATTCATCATTCATATCTGATAAAAGAACCCATGTGTTTAGAGTTATGGTATCTCTCTCCCCTGTTATAAGTTAATAAATAAGAGCATAAAAGATTGAAATGATTTTCTTCTGAGTAGAGGGTTAGGAAAATTTCCAGCGATCTCATTATTCTACTTAAGAGGGAATGGTCACACAAAGGATTGGAAGCGAGGCTACGAAAATTTCCCGTGATACCACTATTCACCTACATCCTTTGATACATTGAGAGGGAAGAACCGGGGATTTGGTGGCAAACATCATCAATACTCGCGTCTCATACCTTGATGTGTAAATGCAAAGCTGAAAATTAAAGAAGGAACATAATAAGAAATAAGTCTGGGGGAGAGAAATAAAATCAAAAAGTGTGAAAAGGGTGGTTCCTTGTCATGATATTATATGGTAAAGAATCTAGAAGGTTCTTGAACATTGGCTGCAGCGATGAAACTGGCGATGAGGGTTTTATTTGAACAATGCTGTGGGATAATGTGTGGAGTCTGGGAAAGCTGCGAATGTCTACGGAGAAGTACATGGTGGTTAGATCAAAAGCTGATTAGGTGACATTTGGGTACTTGGAAAGAGGGTCATTTCAACTGTTTATGAACAGGTGAGTCTCCGCGTTTTCAAACCTCTTTTTTTGGTTTAGTCTTCCATTTGCTTGAGGGAAAGCAAATGCTAAGTCTGGGGGAGTTGTTATATCATGGTTTTTACCCCGTTTAAGCCATGATATAAGTCTGTTTTATCGAGTCTTTATTCTATTAAAGAGTCTTTTAGAGTCTTTTACAGGTTTTAGCACGTTTGAAGCTTAATTGGAGTTTTTGGAGGATTCTGGAGCATTTTGGAAGAAAATGAGCAGAGTCATGCAGAGACGTCAGAAGTTTGGCATTCGTTGAAAAACTTCCCACCGATGGATTGAGCTCAAATTTGGACACAAGACAGATCAATGGATTAGCTTTCATTTGGAAGTGGTTTGAGGCCATTCCGACGGTGCGATCGAAAGTTATGCCAGTTTTCGTGAAGACAGTCCAGTCTGTAGATCGACACTGTACGGTGTCGACCGACACCAGTCCAGTATCGATCGACACTGTACGGTGTCGACCGACACCAGTCCAGTATCGACCGACACCAACTGCAGATGGGGAAAAACGTGATTTTACAAGTTTAAAGACCCTGCAACTTGGTCCAGAAGACTTTATTAATTACAGAAAAGGCCCAGAACGTGTTTTAGCTTATAAATTAGGTTTTCAGCCACCTGTTTAGGCTATGCATTATTTTTGTAAGCTTTATTTTACTTTGGTTTGAGAGAGACAAGTCTGAATCTCCCTTCGTCCGAGATCAGATCTCAAAACCTCTTGTTACTCTTATTTTCTATTGATGATTTATTCAGTTATGTTGATTGTTTCATTCTCCATGTCTGAGTAGATCCACTTTAGGTTTAGGGTTTTCTCATAAAGGATTTCTTTGAATGCTNTAGGTTGTGTTCAAAGCTAATTCTAGGTTGACGAATCTGGAACTTAGATCTTAGGATAATTGATTAGGCACGACAGTGCGATTAATTACCTGATAGAACCTAGGTGAGCAAATTGATTATTCGCAAAGAGATTTGGTTTAATTGATTTGTGAACATATCAAACCTGATATTAAAGCTGATTTAGACTTTAGGATTCGCAAAGAGATTTGGAATTCCTAGGATTTAGATTTAGATAATTCTCGCAACGACAGTTGGTTAATTATACCTTAGAGATTTGAGTTCAAGAACTGCGCTAAATCTGAATCATGATTAGTTAGTTTATCTGCATTCATTGATTTCCTGAGAAATACCCTGAACCTATATTTCCTCCATTGAATTACAACTCGTTTAATTTATGCACTGCTTTCAATTACATCTGAATTGCTTAGCTTAATTCTTATCTATACAATCTATTGCGCGTTTCTGTGAGTCATTGTGTTCGACCCCTAGCTATACTACGACAACTGCTTTAGTATTTGTTAGGGTATTAATTTGAGCATATCACCTTGAACCCAAAAACAAAAAGAGAAAAAGAAAGAAAAAACTCCTTCATCCGTGATCTTTCTCCTGCAGAGCATCCTTCAACTCATAAATCCTCTTTTCAGGTATGGAAAGCTTCTCCTTTAGAGTTGCCTCTGATTCGACAAGAGATTATCCTCCATCACAACATACTCCGTTTGCGAAACGGAATCTCTCTGTTAAGCCAGGGACGACTCATAATCAACAAAGGTATCAACTGTTGCAGAGAAGAGCTGAAGAGATAAGAAAAGTCAGTGGAAATAACAAAATAAGAAGACATTCCAAAAGGGAAGCCACAAACATGTCCATAAACCACAGATAATGACAGGAACTGCTGATACCCCTCCTCGAGAAACTCGTCAAGGTTGAGGGGGTCAGAAGAATTCCAACAGTAATGGCTAGCAATAAGGGCACTCGCATATACAAAGTGAAAAACATCACGGTGAATTCCACTCACCTAAGAGTCAACATCCTCTGGCCTCAAATAAAGGCCGTGCTCGCAGTCGAAAGTCGAGCAAACGCGGAAAAAAAATAATCTTGTATTATGGGAAGCCACTAGTACCGCTCAATCTGAATCATGGAAGAAAAAGAGTGAGGCTCCCTACTAGGGATTATTTCTATTTAAGGGAGAATCCGTTTGCGATGATTCACCCTGAAAATAGGTTACAACCCCAACCCGCCGACATTTCGGGGCAACAGAGCTACCCTCAACGACAAACGGCTGGTTCGGAGAAGGAAGAGATATAGTCCTTCGCTTTTCAACCCAAGGATCGGAAGAAGTCCAAGGAGCATCACATACATAAGAAACTCCTGAAACATTCAAAGGAAAGAAAATCAAAAGAAAAGCGACTAGGGAACTCCGTAAGTAAAAAAATTGGAGGGAAGATTCAAACCTTCTGAAGGAGAGCGAGCAGCCCGGCTTTGCCCTTTTTCGATAAAGGTAAACAAAACCCCTTCGACGAAATTATCCCAACCCTTAGATATTGGAGAATAGTTTTTCAAGAAGAACTTGAAATTGCGGAGAATCATAAGGGCGACGGTTCGATACTGGAAAAGAGAAGGATCACACAATCAGCATCGGAACGCACGGGATCAACAAAATATAAGGTAATAAAGTAAAACATGAGTCTTTTTTCCAATTGGTGAAAAGAAGAGGCGAGCCCCATTCCACGGAGGAATCGTTAACTCAAAAATAGAAGTATTCTTCCCACCAGACATCGTCTTTCTTCGGAAGATCGAAGATGGCCTCGCGGTTTTCATAAGACACAAATGTCATAGCTCCGGCACGAACGACGTCTAGCGCTATAAAACCTAAGCATAAAATATCCTCTACACTAAGCGAAGCACCAAAATCATAGGCAACAGCGATGACGCTGGGTACGTGACAGATAAAACTTAGAGTAAGTTGGGAAAGACAAAGACCAGTTCGGTAGAGATACTGAACCAAAAGTCTCAGAAGAGGAAAGAGTAAGCCACTCCCGCAGAAGAATGATTCATAAACGTAATAAAATCCATTCCGAACCTTTTCGGGATTTTCATCAGGTGAAGGAATAACAACTATGACGCTACTAGGAAGGTCGCAGTCACGGTAGAGAATGGATAAAAAGAGTCTCGGTTACAGCGAGTCGCCGACAAGAAATTGATAATGGAAGAAGATACCATCAAAGAGAGATATGGACTGAAGTATCGGATAAGATGAACAGTTTAAAAGAAGGAGAAAGGCGAAGAAGGAAAGTGAATCGATAGGCCGAAATTTTCGATTAGTGGAGGTGATTACGGAGTGAAATTCCTTAAAGAAGGATTTTGTGACTCCCTCATTTAAGGAATTGGGGGGCTAACTGTGGGGGTGAAAATCTTGTCCGAGTAAATTGGGCTGAATAAACCAAATGGTAAAAAGGCCCGACGAAGTTAAATGTGAAGACGAGGTGACGAGCCTAGCTGAAAGACCCACCTGGTGAAAATCTACGGACAAAGGGAATTAAATGCAGTACCGTTAGTCAACCTCGACGAGACCAAAGACTCGTTCAAACTGGTAAATTAAGGAGCCTGGCGTAACGGCTAGATCCTCCGCATTAAAGACCATTCATAGTGAATCATGCTGGGTAAATGGTAACGTTAATTAGCACAATCTCAAAGAATAAAATAAGGATGAGGGCCAAGAGCAAAGGGATCCAACAACTACTTCTTCCTGCAACTAGCTTTACATTCAAACACTTAGCAATTCTTTGTTCTTTCTCTTGTTCTTGTTCTTGTACTTGTTCTTGTTCTTGTTCTTGTTCTTGTTCTTGTTCTTGTTCTTGTTCTTGTTCTTATTCTTGTAGTGTTTTTATAGCTGCATTATTCTCATTTCTTTTCTGATTATTGTTGTCCCATGATGCATTAAGATTAGTATTATCCATGTTCACCACTTCAGCCCATGTTTTGAAATCAACCAATGCGTTATTGATTACATCTAGAATAGCCCACCTTTTAGATTTAAATATGAAGTCATTTTTCATTTTCCAGATTCTCCAACCAATAAATGGAAACAAAGGAATATCTTTCTTTTTATTTCCATTAGGCTCAATAAAACTTGAATATTATCAGATATTGAGCATTGATTTAGATCGTCACCTGGTGAGTGTAATATAGGAGCCAGCTCCCATATTTCTTTACTGATGCGGCACTGAAATAACATGTGATTCGCTGTCTCTGGATGCTCTCCACAGCGTTGACACGTATTGCTGCAACAGGAAGCGCATTATGAAGACTTCTCCACCAAAAATGTCTAATTTTTGGTGGCATATTCAACTTCCATATGCTTTTAAATAAGGCATGTGAATTTTGGTCAGTCTCACTAAAAGAAACATAATGTAGTACAGTATTGGAAGACGTACGTAGGAGGTAATATCTTGATTTTAACGACTTGAATGGGAAATTCGAATCTCTTTTGACCCATGTCAAGAAGTTGGATATGCAAGTCTGTCAAACTGAGGACTCCACTAAGAGATCGAACGGAGCTTTACCCGGAAGAGTAGAAGATAATCCGAAGAGATTTTGCAACGTGATTTCTACCATGCCCGAAAAAGAAGTCAACGATAAGAAAAAGCATGGAGAAGCTTCAAAATTCTTCCCACTCTATGGACGAGTCAATACCCAATCCAAGACGATCCGAGAAACACCATTTGAGGTACCAAAACAAATTCCGTTTCAAAGGCTAAGAAAAGCCGATGATTCGGAACGTTTTTCTTTCTCTTGCTCGATTTCCGGGATAAATTTTGTAGATTGTCTATGTGATTTGGGAGCCAACTTCAGCATTATGTCAAAGACATTTGCCGAGAAGCTTGGTATTAAAACTCTCACACCGTCCATCGTGATGTAATCTTTGAAGATTCATCCCAAAAGAAGCCCGAAGGAGTGATCCACGATCTTCAACTACTCATTGAGAACAAGATTGTTCCCGATGATTTTGAAGTACTCGAAATGGATCGAGACGAGACTAGACCATTGGTTTTTGGTCTACCATTCTTAGTTACCGTTGCTGCCATCCTCGATCACGCCAACCGTCATGTTGTTTTCTTGAATGTGGATCGAAGGAAGTTATATCCAGCTGTCCCGGACTGAATTCCAATTCCGAAGGACAAGCACAAGAAGAAAAAGTAGATTCTCCCTAAAGGAAGAGAGAAAGATGAGTCAACTAAGACAAGGCCTCCAAAGGTAACACAATCATTCGTTTCCTAACCGTTTGCAAAAATCAGAATCACCATTCCACCCTTAAGAGACACCAAAGAAGAGCAAGTGGAAGGGATGATAAAAAAAACGAGACAAGCTCTCCAAAATGTGAAGGTTCCGAGAAAATGCGGAGAGAATAAGGTGATACAAAAAATAGGCGAACCACATTTCAAACTCGATGACACCCAAGGAACGTTTGTTCCCGGGACATCTCCTGATCACGCCTAATCCCACCAAACAGTCGACCTAACAACTTTAATCAAAAGCGCTTGATGGGAGGCAACCTATTTGGTACATTTTCCTTTCTTTTATTTTACCGTTCTTTTTCTATTAACGTTTTTCCTTTTAGTATTTCAGGCTTTATATAAAAATCCAAAAACCCAAAAACATTCAAAAAACCATAAAACAAAAAAAAAATGAAGAAGCCACTCGAAATGAATCGCGAAACGCCAAATGAACGAAGGATAAAACACTCTCGAAGCAACATCCATTCGGCCGCGGTCGGAGGAACTCGACCCACGGCGAATGAGCAATCGACCGCGGGAGTGTTATCCTGACCCGCGGCAGAGAGATGATCGGTCGCGGCCTCACAAGCCCGACCCGCGGCGAAGAAGCATTTGGCCACGGTCGTGTGTGCTTGAGATGTGGCCAAGCCGTTCCGACCCGAACCTCATTCCTACGATTCCCAAACCATTCCAAACACGAACCGTGCAATCTCGAACATGTTCCCAACATAAAATCTAAACCATACCGGTTTAATTTTCGTGTCTCGCACGCCAAGGTAAGTTCTAAAAAGTTTTTAAAAAACGGAAAACTTCTTTTTGCAAAAAACAACTTTTTAAATACCAAAAAGAGTATTTCTCGATTTAAGCTCTCCTTCTTCTTCTCTTCCAAGAGACTTAGAGATTTTGAGCAAGAACAACTTATTTAATTCTTAAGCTTTTACAAAAATTCTTTGTTCCATTCTCACTCTTTTTTAAAGGAGACTTCAATTCCACAATCATCTCATCTTTTCCAACAAGGTATGATCCTAAATCTCTACTTTTTCATATGAGCCAAACTCTAGGTTTTTCTTAATTTGAATATGTTTATGTCTATAATTGCTAGAAATTGTTAGAGAACTCTAAATTGAACATCTAGAATGATTAGATTTCAATTTTGGTACTTAATTACTATGGATATGAGATTTTTGGAATATGATATTTTCAAGCTTAATTAAAAACGAATTTGGAGAGTAATTTTAATAATTTGGCCAAGTCTTGTTTAGTTGATAATTGATATACGGTAATCTATTGAATTTGCATAAGGATGAGCTTTAGAATTTATTTTTAGAAAACCTTTATGTAAGAACTTCACAAACCCGAAATTAGTCATTAACATTTTGATTTGCTATATTTACGTTTGATACTACTCGTTAATAGATTGAATAGGTCTCTTGATACTCGATTTAGTATCTTCGCACATTAAAAATTTTCAACCACAACCATATTCATATTTTTGCCGAGATTTGTTTTCTATTTTGTAGGAACAATGGATCATGTGAGATCTCGCATAACACGCTCTAAGAAGAGCGGATACGTAGGAGAATCATCCCGGAAATCAATCTCTAGGCGTCCCGAGGAGAGCCAAGGGGAATCGGATACAACTAGTGTGGAGGATGACACTAACCTCTCCGAGTTCGTGATGAGTCAAAGACGACCGCGAACTCGAACTCGCGCTACACTCCCTCCACGCGATCCGACACCTTCTCCTCCTCGTGAACCAACGCCACTTCCGGAACCAAAACAAAATGTATGTCGGGCAGCCTATGGACCCGAATATCGATTACCTTGAGAAGCTCAGAAGAATGGAGATCAAATCCACACGCCATATAGATTACTCCCCTCTCGAAGCGCTCGGGATTAGAGAAGACGTGATTTTGTGTCTCGATGCTCTTAACCTACGACCTTTCATGGAGCTAAATCTCCCTACCTACTATGATCGCACCAAGGAGTTCTTAGCAACTGTCACCATGTGCTACAAGAGATGCTCTAATCCAAGAGCGAGGGACGGTACACTTACTTTCACCATACGTGGATACTCTTATTCGCTAACCAATTCAGAACTTTGTGAAGCTTTGAAGCTTCAATATCTAGATGAGATTAACCCCAATGATGACCCCGATAGAGATCTATGGCGAATAATGGGACAAGGCGTCTACGACAATGGAAGATCTAAGGCTTCTTTATTCACGCATCTCGTTGTCCGCTTCGTACACAAGCTCTTCGCGCACACCATATTCTCAAGAAAAAATGTGTGTGTCCGCAAAGCCGAGCTTGTTACTCTTCAACTTCCATTCACCGCCAAACCACGATATGCTTGCTTCGCTTGAATCATTGCGAAGAATTTGGTGAAGGTGATACACGAAGCGCCCATCGCTAGACCCGAGGATTCCACCACTACTTTTAGAAGCATCATCACGGTAATTCTACAAGTCGTCGACTTCGATTTCTCGATCGAGACTCCACTTCAAGGGACCTGGTTCGATCTCATGCAGTTTTGCGAGAGCGCACTATCTCTCGCGCATCACTCGACCCTGGCAGATTTGGCTACACGTATTGCACAAATGTCGTGAGTCTTACATTGTTTTCTTACCTTCTGATTTTGTCCCTAGACTCCGATATGGAGCAGATCCTCGATGGAGACCGGAGACGATGGACTATGTACCTGCTGTCCCGCGTCTACAATACACCATCGGACATTTCTTAGTGGCCAAGGCCAAGCGAGACGCATCTGCAGTGCGTTCTCGACTACTACTACTAGCTCAGGCCTTGCAACATACGCTCCCTCAAGCTCCTCACACGCACATGGACCAGCATACACAGCCATGGAGAAGAAGCTAAGGCGACAAGAAAGACGTTTCGAATTTCTAGTACATTTTCTTGAGGAGAACCACCAATTTGATGGTAACTTGTCCGATTCTGAGACAGATGGCTCACGTGACGTGTAGCCTCGTGATTCATCACTCAAGACCAGCCCCGCACATCACCACCCTAGTTAAATCGATCTTCTTCCCTTTATCTTTTATTTTTATTCTCGAACTCTTTTATTTATTTGCTATTTTTTTATGTTTTATCTTTCCTTTCACCAACTTTTTCACACTGGGGTCAGTGTGATTTAAGTCTTGGGGAGGATGTTTATCCGTTACTAATTTATTTTTGTTTGTTTTGAATTTATATACTTGTTTTTCGCTTTAATTTTAAACTATTCGTGTAATCTTTTTCTATTTTTATTAAGTATTTTTCAGGATTATTTCGACATGTGTGCTTTTACGCTATTTCATCGTGCCAGCTCTTTTGTGGGTTGGTACTAGACTAGGCGGTAGTTAGAGTCCTTGCAATACGACATCCCCAGAGGATTTTGATCCATAGAGATTCTTTCCGACAGGATATACTAGCTCACTTTATTTGAACTTAACCGGAATTTAATTTTCTCATCAATTGTTTTAGGCGAGACAATGAATCATACATCTAGGACATCTTTTCCCTTTATACCATTTTTTGTTGTCCTAGATGGCCAGTTCATCTTTAGCTTGTACCCTACCCTGAAACCTTAACCATTTCATTTTCGAACCTCATGCATTCTTCTCTTGTTGTCTTATGTGCAGATATGTGCAAAAAAGCCGGAAAGGGAGGAACGACACAGTTTTCAGTCACTCGAGAAGACTGAAGACGAGATGGATTCGGTTAAGGAAGTATCAACAATTCAAGCTTACAAGTTGCCTTGGAAATATCTTATCACTAGTAATTTTCGTCCTTTCTAAGACTCCCGTTAAAGGCGTTTCCCCTTTCAAAAAAAAAAATATATATATATATATATATAATAATAATCGAAAGGAAAGGAAACAAAAGCCTAAAGAGTCTTAGGGTGTCGATATCCTTTATACCTAGGCAACCATGTTTCGTATGTGAGGAGTAAGAAGCCATTCGAATCATTTACCGGAGAAAAATCTAAGTTCGGGGGAGTGGCAGAAAAGTTCTTTTAAAGGCATAAAAGTTCCAAAGAAGGAAACAATCGCGATTTTACTTATGCGAGTAGGAAGTGACTAGAAATTGTGGATATCAACAGCTCCATCCACTCTTGCTGTTTTGCATAATATCTAGCATCATCCGGCAAAAATACGGTAACCCGAAACACTTTTAACCTCGCTTGTAAAAAGCCCTTAATGCCTAGCCTCGATTGTCTTGGTTAGTATTTTTGATGAGAATCACGCAGACCTTAATGAATGTTAAGAGATAGTTGACTGAAAGTTAGGGTTTAAGTGGTTAGATTTTCGAATGACGGATATCGTGGACTAACATTACAGTACTTTAGTGAGAATTTTCTAGACTAAGTCCAATTGATGCATTACATTGGTTATGGTTTAGAAGGACGGTCAATGAGATTTTTGTTAGTTCCTACGTTTTCGAAAACTTATTTATGAGGTTAGATTTATGTTTTGTTTGAGGATAAACAAAGATCTAAGTCTGGGGAAGTTGATAACACCAGTTTTTGACAATTTTTATGGATCGTTTTAATATTTTTTGCAGATGTTGTAACTCCGTTTTCAATGGTTTTCAAGTGATTTCCATGTTTTAGAGTTTTGAAAGACATTTCAGGTCACTTGGGATAAAAGTGTGCATTTCGGAACGAAAGTACGTTTTTGGATAAACTTGGACCGTTAGAAATCTCGAAGTCAAAGAAGACCTTCTCACCAAATTTGGACACAACCAGCTTTCAAATGCAATTGGTTTGGAGACACTCCAATGGTTGGATCATCAAATATATTCGAAGCACTGAAGGCATATGAAGCTGCCTCAAACCAGATTCATTGCGGGCAGAGGAGCTGCACTCGCGGCCCACCGGCATTCCACCGTGGCCAGGAGGGCGCCGCCCGCGGCCAAGCACCATTTCGCCCTCGTTTACAACCTCATTTTAATTATTCGCTTTGCTTACTTACAGTTTTTTCCGTTGCTTAATTTAGTTTAATTTCCTAACTACAAATTGTGACAAACAAAACCCATAAAAATCAATTAGGTCTAGACACAACTTAGAAATCTACAACGTTCAGTCCATGTGGATTTGATCCATAAATACTATTTCGTTTGGTGTGCACTTGCACCCTAGCTAAAAGGGTAAAACTTGGTAGCTCAATCCCGTACACATCACAACCTTCTAGTCCAGCGATCCATAACTATCATACAATCCTTGAATGACCAAGGTCCTCGTTCAATCACGGATAGGAGATGATGCTCTGCAGTGAAGAAGATTGTGTTGTAATCGTTGATTTGTCTGTGAACTCAGTCATGGAGTCTCCACACTTTCGGCAAGGTATTCCTCAACCCAGTCAGATTTTGATGCTATGGATTCAATCCACGGACGATTAGACTGAACCTATTGTCTGTCGCACTTCTTCTTCGAGCTTATGTTGATATTTGCAGAAGCGGCAGTGAAGAGTTGATGCTCAGTTGATGCATCTCACGCCATAGATCTTTCTCCATACTTTAATTTTGTGGTTAAAGATATGGATTTTGTGGTAAAAAAGCAAGAGTTACTAAGAAACCGAATAGATTGGAGGTAAAATCGCATATTTGCGAAGTTGAAACCCTCATTACAAGAAAACACAGTTTTTGCGACCCTCCTAAAAGTCCCAAAATGGTCGCAAATGACTCATTTGCGACCATTTTGGAACCAAAAAAAATAGTCGCAAATATTTGGTCGCTAAATAAAGTGGTCGCAAAAACAGTCTCGCTTTTGCGACTAATATATGACTCTCACTATCAGTCATAATTTTAAGACTAATATGTGACTCACACTATCAGTCGTAATTTAGAGACTGATTTGTGACTACCAGTAAAAACAAAATAAAAACAAAAACAAAATTAAAATTTCATAATTCCAAAATTAAAATAGAAATTGAAATAACAAACTAAATTCCGATTCCATAATTCCAAAATTAAAATTAAAATTGAAATTACAAACTAAATTACAAACTAAAATAGAAATTGAAATTACAAAAAATTTAGAAAAAAAAAAATGCAAAACATAAGAGATAACACTCACTTTACTCTCGGCTGCACGACCAATCACTTTACTCGTTTGAAAGTTATTTCTTTCCCACCGGGTTTCTCAGATGGAAGCGAAGGGAGATTGCCATTGATATCACAACACAAAAGAGCATACATCTTACAGAATGTGGGCTGCAGTACAACATTCTCAAAATTAGCTGTATTACTCCCTGCAGTTATAAGTAAGGAGAGTAAATCAATACCATGGAGAGAGGGGATAAATGATAACAGACTATTTTACATCAGGAATTGTAAGAAACCTCTAGAATATCCGGAGAAGTGATGCCGGAGTCGATCAATTGACCTTTGAGGAGCTCATACTTCTCAGGAGTAAGCTTGTTAAGAATACTGCAGAGAATATACAGCAAAACTAACCCCAAGCACAAAAGCTAAAAAGACTAATAAATAGTTGTTAACAATACCCTTTCACGCTCTTGAGGACTCGGTCCTTATCTGAAAGAGCTCCTCTTTTAGCTGACCATGGGACCTCTGCTTTCCCCAGCACAGGGGGAGGACCAGACTTTTTCAACAGATGGTCATGTAAAGCAAGAAGCAAAAACTAGTAATAGTATGCCACAAATAACAAGTAATGTATACTTACCCCTTGGTTAGACCCGATATTCGATGGATTTTTAGCCTTTCTACCTTCGTCCCTTGACCATTCTTTGTCGAGAAAACCGCAAACGCTGAAGCAACTGTTGTCGAGAAAACCGCAAACGTTCACCACCGCTTCCTTTCTACAAAACATAACCTTGGAGAGCTCAGTATTCAATCACACAAGAAGGAAAAAAACAGGTTGAAACATCAATAAGACAAAACAGAACATATATGTGGGTTCTTCATGAGCTTCCAAAGCTAATAGAATGCTCACCATCAAAGCTATTAATTATCTCAACTATATGGGTTTCTTAATCAAAGCACACAAGACTTGTCGAATTTTGCGTTTAAGAAGATCTCTATATATGCAAACAATATAGCATCCAGAGATTTTGCGTTTAAATCCTAAGTCCTTGGCAACGGAAGGGTAGGAGCCGATGCATCCGAAGGAGGAGAAACTGAGAGCCGCCTGTTGCTGAAAGAGATCGACAGAGGCTTTGAACTGTTTGTAAATCAATTAGAGCTCCGTTTCGTAACCCTCTGGGTCACGCTTGATTTTACCCTGAATGATAGGAAGGCTGAGCTCGGAAGCGCTTCCGGGCACAGAGCAGAACAATCGGCGGTGAGGGAAGAGACAAGGCGGGGCATATGGAGGACATGGCGGCAGCGGCGACCGAGAGAAGAAGGAAGAAGAATATCGAGAGAGAGAGAGAGAAAGATGAGAAGGTTTTGGAGAAGGGAAAAATATCGAGAGAGAAAGAAATGCATAGTAAATTAGTAATTAACTAAACAGTGGCAAATTGGTAGCAATCGAAAAATTTGAGATGCAAAAAATTGCCGCCTGATTTTCACAAAAGTCCTTGACTATTTTTAAAATTTTCATAAAATAGTCACAAAACCATCTCAAAAGAGTCGCAAAAGTGCGATTGTTTTGTGACGATACTTAATACAAGTTTTTTCCTCTAATATCATGATTCAGTCTATATAAAAACGTCTAAATTAACCTATTACAATTATAGATTGATGAATTTCTTTAAAAAAATCGACTGGAGTGGCAAAACCGAAGCAAATCAGTCACAAATTTAGGACTACTTTTGCGACTACAAAGTAAGGCTCCAAACCACTCACAAATTTGTGACTCTTTTGTGACTACTATGTTTCGTCATTAATTTCTTTCAAAAAATATACTAGAGTGGTAAAACCGAAGCAAATCAGTCACAAATTTGAGACTACTTTTGCGACTACAAAGTCAGACTACAAATCAATCACAAATTTGCGACTCTTTTGTGACTCCTCTGTTTCGTCGTTAATTTACGACTGTTTTGTCACTGCATTGCGAATAGTCGAAAATTTGTCACACTTCCGTCCCGCATTTTTGTGACAAAAAAAAGAGTCGCAAAAAATGGTCACAAAAACTATGTTTTCTTATAGTGCATAGTCGCACTGTTGGTCGCACTTTTGAGAGAGTTCTCGAGAGAGGTGTCTAAATTGTCCCTTCAATGACATCCGATTATTTCTCATTTAGTGTTAGACGAATCATTTTTTACTATAAAAACACCAATTAACTCTTAAATTCAGGAAAAATGAAAAATGATATCAGCCAAAAATAAATAGAGAAAATTATACATATAGGCATTGTTCTCACTTGAAATTACAGGAATAAGCACTTATTGCTATTAGAGCACTTTCGCCCGGTGAAAAGACCCGTTTACCCTCTTAATAAAATCAGTCTTAACTATCTCAATAATATTTGGAAAAATATACTGACTACCAATATTAGTGTGCAGAAACCTATGGGTAATTACGATTTGCCACTCCATTATCTCTCTATCTCTCTCTCTCTCTCTCTCTCTCTCTCTCTCTCTCTCTCTCTCTCTCTCTCTCTCTCTCTTCTCGCCAGATCTCTTCCTCGCGCCAGATCTCTCCCTCTCTTCCTCGCGCCAGATCTCTCCCTCACGCCGGTTCTCTGTCCCTTTCACTCTCGCTGAAACTCTCACCGATTCTCTCTCTCCTTGTCCCCCTCTCTATGTATTATTAACAATGGTGTACTCTCTTTCTAGAATTAACATGTAAACTTTTTAAGTCTTCAGGACTATCAAAACGCAAAAACAGGGTATTGGGAAAACATGTCACATGATTATTTACGAAATATAAGAAAGCTTCTCATAATTAACATCACCAACTCAATCATCCACAATTCTATATCCACAAAGATCCATATTAGTAAGACTAAAACACCCCAACTCGGTATCCACAGCAGCCAATTTCTTAAAACAAAGTGTCCATTCTACGATATTCAACCACTACAAAAAAACAGCCTCATTACAACGGAATTTTAAGACGGATTTAAATCGATGTAAAGTACCGACGAATTTGCATCGACTCTACATCGAAAATATTTTTTGATAATTTCGTCGTAAATATTTGTCGTCGTAAGAACGTCGTAATATAAGGACGAATTTACGACGGTATTACGACGACGTCAATATTCTTCGTAAATTTGATGTAAAATTACGACGAATAATATTTTTGCATATTTCGTTGTAAATTTGATGGTAATTTACATCGAATTTATAACGATCAATAATCGATGTAAATTAACGACGATTTTACGTCGAATGTGAAAGTTTGGTAGAGCACGTTTTCCTACAGGTTCACCTAATTATTTACATCGAATATGGTCGTCGTAAATGAGTCGTAATTTCGATGTAAAGTCATTGTAAACGTATTTCGATGGTAAAACGTTGTAAATTTCCGTTGCAAAGTCGTTTCTAATTATTGAAAAATCTCTATAAATACATCCTAACTTCAAACACAATTCTACAAACAAAAAAAATAATCATCTTACAAAAAAAAACATTCTACAATCTTTTTTAAAAAATGTCTATATACAATCTACGAAGATGGATGTATACACAAAAGGATTCGGAGGGAGCGTTGACGAAAGAATTCAAAGCCAGAAATATGCAAATAATCTTGGAAAGCGTTTTGTCCTTGTCGTAAATGCAAGAATACGAGATCTATTGCTATTGAGACGGTGTGGAAGCATTTACTAAATAGAGGGTTTACGCCGCAATATTTTGTTTAGTATCAACATGGAAAGTGTTTTGAAAGAAATCAAGCTGCTAGTAATAGTAATTATCAAGGTCATGTAGATTTTGATGAATCAAATAATCAGGATAGTTATCATCATGATCAACATCAATTTGATCATGGTCAAGATAGGATGCATGCCATGGTTAATTACTAATGCATTTCATGAAAAAAATGTTGATAATAGTGTTGAGGAACCCAACGTAGATGCGAAACGATTTTATAATATGCTAGGCGCTGCAAATTAGCCACTCTATGATGGATGTAAAGAATGACAGTCTAAATTGTCGTTAGCAGTTAGGATGATGATAATTAAAACTGATCATAACTTAGTTGAGGTTTGCATGGATGATTGGGTTGATCTTAGTAAAGAGTATTTGCCAGAGGATAATTTTGCTGCCGAAACATACTATGAGATTCATAAGTTGGTTTTTAGTCTTGGGTTGCCTTCTGAGATGATAGATGTATATGTTGACAATTGTATGTTTTTTTGGAAAGATGGTGATAAGCTGCAAGAATGTCGACTTTGCCAAAAACCGAGATTTAGGCCGCAAACTTATGGGCGTAGTAAGATACCATACCAACAGATGTGGTAACTTCCTATAACTGATAGGTTGAAACAATGGTATCAATTTGAAAGGATAGCTGCCTCGATGAGGCGGCATGCAGAAAATTCACAAACAGATGGGGAAGTGACTCACCCGTTGATATATCATGGTTTTTACCCCTTTTAAGGCATGATATAAGTCCGTTTTATAGAGTCTTTCTACTATTTCCTAGTGTTTTAGAGTCTTTTACAGGTTTTAGTACGTTTGGAGCATAATTGGAGATATTTAAGCTTTCTGGAGCATTTTGGAGCAAAGTAGAAGTTCGTGTAGCTGAGTACCCGATTTGAAGCATCGGTATCGATCGATACTGACTAGTATCGGTCGATACTCACTGCAGCAAGACACGATCGCGACTTTTCCAAGAGTTGAAGAATTGCAAAATTGCACAGAAGACTTTATTATTTACATGAAGCCCCAAAATGTGACTTAGGTTATTTATTAGGATTTTACAGCCACTGTGATGGCTATGCTTTATTTTACTTTGGTTTTATGAGAGAGCTTTTGAAGGGAGACAAGTCTGAAACTATGTTCGTCCGAGAGAAGATTTCAAACCCTCTTGTTACTCTTTCTTATTATCTATTTGAGTATTTATTCAGTAATGTTTATTGCTTCAATTTCCTGTTAGGTTTAGGGTTCTCATAAGGGATTTCTTTGAATGCTAGGTTGATTAGTTGTTTAGGGTTCATAATCTGAATTAGTTATTCGCCTTAGGTTGTTCTCAAAGCTAATTCTATATTCATCACCTAGAACTTAGATCTTAGGTTAATCGATTAGGCACGACAGTACAATTGAAAAACCTGATAGAACTTAGAGTGAGCAAAATAACTATTCGCAAAGAGATTTGGTTTAGTTGTTTTGTGAACAAATCAAACTTGAACTAAAACCTGGTTTAGACTTTAGGATTCGCAAAGAGATTTGGAATTCTAGGATTTAGGCTTAGATAATTCTCGCAACGACAGTTGGTTAATTATACCTTAGTGATTTGAGTTCAAGAACCGTGCGTAATCTGAACCCTGATTAGTTAGTTTATATGCATTCATTGATTTTCTGAGAAATACCATGAACCTATCTTTCTCCCATCGATTTTACAACTCTTTTATGGTTTATTGCTTTTTGTTTCCACTGAATTGCTTAGCTTGATTCTCATCTATATAATCTATTGTGTGTTTCCGTGAGTTCTTGTGTTCGACCCCTACATATACTATAACAACTGCTTTAGTACTTTTAGGATATTAATTTGAGCATATCAAATTTGGCGCCGTTGCCGGTGACTCAATTCGCCATTAGATTTTAGTTTGAGAATTTCGACTAAGTTCGTCGGTATCGATCGATACTACCTAGTGTCGGTCGATACTCGTAATCTTCTTTTTGTTGATATCGATCGACACCACCCAGTGTCGGTCGATACACATCGTATTTTGTTTTAGTTACTTACGTGCATTGCCTAGTATTTTCAGGTGTATGCCCACTCGCGAAACCAGGAGGAACAAGAGCACTCAGCTAGTTAATCTGTCAAACAAGCAGCTAGCACTTTTGGAACGCACAAACAGAAAAGCAAAGAGGCCAGCAGAGATGAACAATCCAGTGGTATTGATTTGTGAAGATGCTGGAGCTTTGAGGGACCAAGAGGGTCAATTGTGAAATGAGAGAGGGCAGCGACTTGATGAAGCTGGAAATATCATTGCCCCTGCAATTGCTGTGAATGTCGGGAATGCAGTGGTTGATCACGGTAGAACGATTGGTGAGTACAACAGGTCTGATAAGTTTTATGTCAATCGATCAGCGATTCGCCCTCCACCATTTCAGAGGAATGGCTTTGAGCTGAAGCATGCATACTACACTCTTGTGGGTCAGCATCTTTTTCATGGTCTTTCTCATGAACACCCTATGGATCACATGGAGAGGTTTGAGGATTTGGTTACAAGCATCAAGTGCCATGGAGTATACCTCTTCTGTAAGCTCTTCCCATACTCTCTTAGTGGAGATGCGACTCACTGGCTGAAACAGTTACCTCATGGATCACTGACTTCTTGGGAATAGACTAAGACTGCTTTCCTGAACAACTTCTATGATGATGCACGATCCGAGGATCTGAGGAACAAGATCTCCCAGTGTTCTCAAGGACCTACTGAGGCGTTCAATGCTGCTTGGACGAGATTCAGATCATACCAGAGAGATTATCCACATCACGGGTACTCTGATGTTTAGTTGATGGGTTTCTTCTTCAGAGGGATTCATTGGAGGTATCAGATGGCTTTGGATGCTTCGAGCAATGGGAATTTAAATACCATGTATCCAGATGATGCTTATGTGCTTATTGAGAATTTGACGTCTAGCAATAGCACCAAAAATGCAGACTTTGAGCGAAAGAAACATAATGGGAACATGGATGGATCGCAGATTGCTGAAGTTCAGGCCAAGCTGGATTCTATGCACAATTTTCTGATCGAGAAGTCGAAGAAGACTGTACATTTTGCTGATGGAGTCGATAATATTGATGAAGATGAAGTGGAGGATGTTAACTACGTTGGTGGTTCTGGTTTTCAGGGTCAGCAATTTGGGTACAACAACAATTGAAACTTCAACAACAACACTCAGCAAGGTGGGTACAAGTTTGAGGGAAACCAATCTGGCTTTGGAGCAAAACAATTTACCCAGAAACCACTCCAGAGCAGCGATTTCACTCGCAATTATGGGAACCCTTCGTACCAACCCATCTCTCCAAAGTCCAAAGAGAGTAAGATGGAATCCATGTTTGAACAAATTCTTCAGGGACATCAAAAGATGCAAGTGGATTTCAATGGGAATATTGACTCTCTATACACTGATCTTAATGGGAAAATTGACGCTCTAAATGTCTCTCAAAAGAAGCTGGAAACTCAGGTTGCTCAGACAGCAACAGCTGTGAAGAGACAGCAACAGCTGTGAGAATCCAAGAGCATACATCAATGCCATCACCTTGAGGAGTGAAAAAGAGCTAATTACAGGAGTGAAGAATAGTCCAATTGCAAAGATTTTCGTCAATCTTGTCGAGGATGACGATGAGATTTCGAACACCACCCCTGTGTCGACCGATACTCCCTTGTATCGATCGACACCTGTGATATGCTCAAATTAATACCCTATTTAGATACTAAAGCAGTTGTTATAGTATAGCTAGGGGTCGAACACAATGACTCACAGAGACACACAATAGATTATAGATGTGAGAATTACGTTAAGCAATCAATGGTATTGAAAACAAAATGCAAATTAAAACGGTTGTGAAATCAATTGGAGAAAGATAGATTCATGGTATTTCTCAGGAAATCAATGAATGCAGGTAACTAACTAACATGATTCAGATTTAGCGTGGTTCTTGAACTCAAATCACTTAAGTATAGCTAACCAACTCTCGTTGCGAAAACTATCTAAATCTAAATCCTAGGAATTCCAAATCTCTTTGCGAATCCTAAAGTCTAAATCAGCTTTTAAATCAAGTTTGATTTGTTCACAAAACAACTAAACCAAATCTTTTTGCGAATAGTTATTTTGCTCACCTTAGGTTCTATCAGGTAATTAATCGCACTCTCGCGCCTAATCAATTATCCTAAGATCTAAGTTTTAGGTGATCAATCCAGAATTAGCTTTGTAAACAACCTATGGTGAAGAACTAATTCAGATAATGAATCCTAATAACTACTCAACCTAGCATTCAGAGAAAACCCTATTGAGAACCATGAACCTAACAAGGGATCTGCTCAGACATGGAGAATGAAACAATCAACATCACTGAATAAATCATCAATAGAATAAAATAAGAGTAGAATGAAACAGGGGTTCGAAATCTTCTCTCAGACAAACAGAGTTCTGACTTGTCTCCCCTCTCTCAGAAATCCTCAAGAACAATGTAATGAAAAAGCACACAGCCAAAGTGGCTGTAAAACCTAATTTAATAGTCTAAACAGGAATTGGGGTCTTCTTGTAAATATTAAAGTCTTCTGGGCAAGTTCTGCAATTCTTCAAACTTCATTAAAAGACGCGACTTGTCATATGCTTCGATGGGTGTCGATCGATACCAGGGGGTATCGATCGATACTTGACGCTTCGATTGGGCACTTAGTCACCAGGCTTCAGTTTCGCTCCAGAATGCTCCATAAAACTCCAATATCTCCAATAATGTTCCAAATGTGCTAAAACCTGTAAAAGACTCTAAAAGACTCTATAATAGAATAAACACTCGATAAAACGGACTTATATCATGGCTTAAACAGGGTAAAAACTATGATAAATAAACTCCCCCAGACTTAGCCTCTGCTTGTCCTCAAACAAATAGAAGACTAAACCAGAGAAAGAGTTTTGAAAACGTAGAGACTCATATGTTCTTGAAACGTGGAAATGACCAATTTCCCAAGCACCCAAATGTCACCTAACCAGCTTTTGATCTAACCACCATGTACTTCTCCGTAGACATTCGCAGCTTCCCATTGTTGATCCGTAAATCACACAAAAGGGGTAAAACAATACTTTAATCGGAATCTCGTTTATTGATCAAGAGTCGGCGTTACAACAGAGTTTTAGTAAGGTGGCAAAGACAAAAGAACTTGAGATCGGTAAAGGAGCGCTCTCGTATTCTCTGGTCTCTGCGGAAGTTGTGGATATCTGGATGAATGAGCCTTATCCTCTATTTATATTGTTTTGAGGCGGTTTGAAGGGAGAATATTTCATTTTCCGAGTTTGATTAGGAGAAGGAAATATTCCGGTTTTCTCTCCGAGATAAGGATATCTTCCTAATATCTCGAAGACTCAGTCGAGGGGAATATTTCCATTTCCGAGATCGGCAGAAAAAGGGGAAATATTCTGGTTATTATCTGTTGTAACGGACTGGGCTCGCGCTGGGCCTAGATCAGTGGCCGAGATGGGCTTAGCGAGATTCCGAGCTTGGCCCAATGTTTTTGGGTTGATTTGTCCTTGATCCGAACCATCGTAAACCGATCTTGATTGAACCGGTCTCGGTTCGAACCGAGTTAAACCAGGGGGTGCTAATCCCCCCTCTAACAATTGGTCCCCCCCTCAGTTCGGCGAGGGAGTTTATGAGTTCGGTGAATTTCTAAGGAGTATTCTTTAGCTCGGTTAGAACTGAGATCGGTATGGCTTGTCTATTTATTCGAGTTCGGCAAGCCTTTCTCAGTATCCTTGAGTCAGTTTCGAATGTTCGAGTTCGGTAGATTTCTCTCGGGAAGAGTGATATGTGCATATTCTACATGTATTTAGAACGCATTTCATATAGATTTAAGATCATTTACTTGGATCTTCATTGCATATCATACTTGTTTTGTCTCATTTAGAGTTTTAGGGTTCTCATACTAGGTCCTAGAGTGTCTTGCATGTTTTGGAGTCCTTTTTAGGTGTTAAACGAAGAGAATTCGTCACCCGAGGAAAGGAGACAGAGACCACACCTAGCATCGACCGATACCAGGTGTGACACCGAGCATCGATCGATACCGATGCTCCTGCTCGGTGTCACAGCTCGGTATTGCCACAGGAAGATCCCGGGGGAAATGGCCCTTAATACGGAGCTGTGATACCGAGGAGTGACCTCGGTATCCACTGAAGAAGAAGCCCCAATACCGAGGCCACTGCTTGGTATTGGCTCATCGGTGTAAAAACCCAGGCTCAATACCGAGCAGTGATACCGAAGTGTGTCCTCGGTATCGATCGATACCGAGCAGTGATACCGAGGTGTGTCCTCGGTATCGATCGATACCAAACATTTTATCCATTTAAACCGGGTCGGTACCCGGTTTGTTCCGGGTCGACCCGGTTCGCCCATTTTCATTTATAAACCCAAAAACCCTAATTTTCATTTTAAAAGTTTTTCTTCTTTCGAGAGTTGGGTTTATCCCAAACTCTTCTTATGATTTTGAGAGGGATTTTAATTGTTCTTCATACAAATGCCACTCTATAGAAGATTTCTCACCCTTATCTTTATAATTAATGCATCTTCTTTATCTTTATTTCTTCTTCTTTTATGTTCTTCATATTTAGGCCTTAGGCCCCTTTTTGTTGGATCTTAGATTTAGCTTGATTTAGATAATTTGATTATTGATTCTTGATGCTTATGTTCTTAATCATTGCATTCCTTTCTTGTTTAGTGTTCCTAATGCTAGATCTAGCTTGAGAAAGTAGATCTAGATCATAAGGCATTTCATGCACACCAAGTGTATGATGAAATGCCTTGATGAACTATTCAAGAGATTTATGTTCCTAGCCTAAGGGATTAGTTGTCTAGGGTGTATTTTGGTTGATCTTGTTTATATTCTTAATGCTTGCTAATCATTGATCCACAAATGAGATTTTGCTAATGGATTGAGTGGTTAGCATAGTGATTAGTTGCTTGAAAGAGAATTAATCAAGATTAGTGATCTTAACCTACGGATTAGCATTGATTGTGTGTATTAGTATCATTAGTTAATTGTCTTGATGATTAGATGATGATGATTTAGGTTGATTCTTGTTGGATCATTCACTTAGGTTGGTTCTTAATGCTAGATTTGGATTGAGAGATCAAAACTAGAGCTTAAGCATTTCACGCCCGATAGGTGTTCGATGAAATGCTTGAACAAAACCTTTTGTGAGCTTTTCATGCCTAGCCAATTAGAGTTGATGTCTAGGGTGATTAGTGAACTAAGTGGGATTGGAGATTAATGCTTGTTAATCATCTTATCACAAACGATGGTTTGTTCTTGATTTGGTGATTAACAAAGTGATTAGTGCCACGACGGTGGATTAGTCATAATTGTGAATTCCGTGTTCTAGGATAGTGTTTAATGCTTCCAAATGATTCATTGTTTGATCGTTATCCATCTCATTGATAGCTTAGTTCATGATCCACATTTCTATCTTTGTTTTCTTTCTTACATTTGTTTCTTTTCCTATAAACATAAAAACCAAAAAACATTTGCTCTAGCTCAAGAAGATTCATGTATTCTTAGTGTTTCAATCTTACCCTCTTTGGTTCGATATCTTAAATACCACAATGACATGAGTGGGATTTGAGTAATTGATTTGGGACTTGCAAAAATCCTTGTATCAAAGAGAGTGTCGTTTCGTCTTCTCTAGTCGTGGAACTCGAGGAGTTGCATGTCGATTCATCTTCTTCAGTTGCAGAATTCGAAGAGCCGTCATCATTACTTTTTCTCTATAAATATCGCTCGAAACTCCTTCTGTTTATTTCCTTCAAAAGGTATTCTTCTTTCTCTCTCTAGCGCTCTCCTTTCTCTCTAGAATATATCTATTTTCCGTTCTCCGATCATCTCCTCCGCCGTGATTTCTCCGATTTGCTCAAAGATTTTCGAGTTCTTCATCGTGTTCTTCATCAACTTCTTCCTTTAGATCGATATAGATTCAAGGGCTTCTTCTTCTTCTGTTAATGATCGAACTCCGCCGTCGGAATTCCCCGATCTCGAGCCGTTCGTCGATAGCTCCAATTCGAGTTCGGACGATCCGGATGATGTTCAGCAGGAGCTGATCAGGCGTAACTCCCAACGTACCGCTGCTGGGCCGAGTAATCCAAGGGTTGTTATCGAGGTCCCTCATATTATCGATGAGGATGAGCTTGAAGAGGAGGTTGCCGAATCAAACGATCAAGTTCGGGCATATCAAGAATTTGTAGCTCGGCTCGCGGAGGGTGACGATGCTGCTTATCCAGACGATCGCGCTGCTTCGCCAGCGGTTCGTCAAGATGTAGGAGACGATGTTCCTATGTCGGCTGTCAGACGGGTGGTTGAAAAGCCTGCGAACATCGGACCATCTCGCTCTACCGCGGAGACGGTCCAGGTTACCTTGGAGAGGTGCGGCGCTCCAAACGACCTGCTCTTCAATATCCCGAAAGTTGCCGATCGTCCGTGGGACACTCCTGACGGTTATATATGCGTCTATGAAGAGTACTTCAGAAGCTGCGGACTTCGATTTCCTATCACGGGGCTCTTTTATAAGTACTGCAAGAGGCGGCACGTCGCGATTTCTCATCTCATGCCGGCCACGGTGATAAATATCATGGGTCTCCTTACTCTTGGGGAAGAGTGCGGCATTCCCATCACGGCCAAGGTCTTCGAAAGGCTATTTCGGGTGAATTTGTCGAAGGCCAGGCCTTGGTTTTTATCGGCTAACGCGAAGCCGGAAGCCGATCTCGTTACTGGGAACAAGCCGAGCAAGGTCAATAACTGGAATGGCCGGTACTTCTTTGTGAAGATTGATGAATCTTTCGTTGAGCGTCCGGACGGGAGTTACCAAACTCAGTGGAGGACTCCTATCGGTAGACATTGGTTCTCGATTTCTATCTATTGCTTTATTTTGCCTAAGATATATTTTTCCTTTTTCTTTTCAGATCGTCACGTACCGGGCTTCCTTATCACCATACCAGGATTCACTTTTGCTCACGCGAAGCAGTTGAGTGCGGCTGGAAAAGTTCGGTGGCCTGAAGCCTACCAAGAGAAGCTCGATTTAAAGGCCAAAATAGCTCTTAAAGGTATGTTAGTAAACTTTCCTTTACAGTCCGGTGGTATCTTCTTTTTTATATATATGTATTATTCTTTCTTCCCACAGCAAACCCCTCTCGTCGCCGAAAGATGAAGCTCGATGATATTCCTGATCTTTCTACCGAGATGGATGGTGATGAAGTGGATGCGGATATCCCTTCCGTAGCCGAACAGGCGACTCCTGAGGTTCTTTCCTCGATCAAGGTCGGACAAAAGGCTAACGACGAAGAGATAGTCGGAGGTGATGTTCCTGCTGAGGAGCACACTTCTCTTCCGGCTGAAAAGAAAAGAAAAAAGAAAGCTAAAAGGGGGACTCGGCAAGCGGCCGGCCAGACTGCTGGGGTAGGTACCGAGCGTACTGAAGGCGGTGAAGGGAATACCGAGCCCTAACGTGTTGAAGAAGATACAGTGGTTCTGTCGGATGATTCTCCGATATCTAAGAGGCATCGGACGTCAGATCCAGCGGCCGACGCGTGGGATTATGCCGAATCATATCGGCGAGTGAGCTTTGGCCCGAACTTTCTTCCTCCGGTTGATCGCCTTCATAAATTTGAGGCTTTCAAGAAACTGTCTCGGACCACTGCAGAGGTAAACACTCCTTTCCGAGTTTGTCGCTCCTTCTTTTCAATCCTTGTTTCTAACGTTTGTTATTTCGACAGATGGTTGCCCAGACGAATGAGATCGTCGGGTCTTACGACCGTGAGCTCGGAGCCTCCCGTCGTAAGGCTTTCGAAGCGAGCGTTCAAGTCGTGTAACTTCGCAAAGAGCTGCACGTGTCTGAGGACAGGGTGGAGGCTGGCGATCGCCAGGTAGCCGAGCTAACTAGGGAGCTGGCCGCACTGAAGAGATCCAACGCCGAGCTGGAGTTGGAAAAGGATGCGCTCTCGATGAAGTTGTTTGCGGAAACTTCGCAATTGCGGGCCGGCCGTACTCAGCAAATTTCGAAGAGGAAGGTGGTCACCGAAAAGTGCCAAGTTCGGCTGCAAGAGGTCAAGGATCATCTGTCGGCGATCGATCAGGCAAAGAATCCATTCCTCGCTATCAACCAAATCCATGGAATTCTTGGTTTTTGCGAGAGCCTCAAGAAGAAGCACGGTATTATTGTTCCGCCGTCTTGCATCGAAAAGCTCGAGAAGCTTAAGGTCAAAAAGTCGGCGGAATATGCTGCGATCGATCTCCGCGAGCTGGCTGATGCGGACCTGGTTGTCTCGTCGTTCACCGATCCAGTGCACCCGGAGGTTTCAACCTCGATGGGCAATGAAGTCCCACCGGGCCTTGATGAGTTCGGATCCAACCGGGCTTCGATGTCGGCAGATCGTGCTGACGCGATGCGGAGGCAAAATGTTTAAGTTGCTTGCTATTTTTTTGTCTTTTTGTAATCTGTTTGGTTTTCTTCTGCCCGAATGGGCTTATATCTTGACCTCTTGGACCGGAGGGTTTTTAAAATCCGGTATCCATTTTGTTATTTGCCCGAGGGGGCTTTTTAAATGAATCCCGGTTTTTATTGATTGTGGACTTGAATGTTGTACTTAGTCGTTTTTTAAGTCATTTCTAAGTTGAGTTTTGGTATATTTGAAGTCGTACATTATACGAACTCCTCAAGCTCGTCGTACACAATGGTGCCGTAATCAGTACAGTCTTAGCCGGGTGAAAAGGACGAGTTTGACTGAAACTGTTCGAAGTTGGCAATCCATATTGTAGATCTGCTTATTGATTTTGCGATTGTTGAGGAACCGGCTTACTAGTTTTGCGATTGTAGAGAAATCGGCTTACTAATTTTGCGACTGTTGAGAAATCGGCTTAAATTTGCGAGTAAAGACGTTCGACTTGACCTTAGAGTTTGGTTTAAGAGTACGTGAACAGCTCATCTTAATATGCTCTAGGTTTTTCTCATATTGAATTCGAGTGTGCGAGACGGACTCGTCTTATTTGGCTTGGATAATCTGAGAAGTTGATGCGAGACTGGTCTCGGCTTTGAATGTGGAAAGTGTGTTATCCATTGCACTATGAGGATGCGTGCGACCTAAGCTCGGCTTATTCGATCGTCTGGCCAGGACGTCCGTAAATCAGTACTTTAATCGGATTGTTGATCCATAAATCACACAAAAGGGGTAAAACAATACTTTAATCGGAATCTCGTTTATTGATCAAGAGTCGGCGTTACAACAGAGTTTTAGTAAGGTGGCAAAGACAAAAGAACTTGAGATCGGTAAAAGAGCTCTCTCGTATTCTCTGGTCTCTGCGGAAGTTGTGGATGTCTGGATGAATGAGCCTTCTCCTCTATTTATATTGTTTTGAGGCGGTTTGAAGGGAGAATATTTCCTTTTCCGAGTTTGATTAGGAGAAGGAAATATTCCGGTTTTTTCTCCGAGATAAGGATATCTTCCTAATATCTCGAAGACTCAGTCGAGGGGAATATTTCCATTTCCGAGATCGACGAAAAAAGGGGAAATATTCCGGTTATTATCTGTTGTAACGGACTGGGCTCGCGCTGGGCCTAGATCGGTGGCCGAGATGGGCTTGGCGAGATTCCGAGCTTGGCCCAATGTTTTTGGGTTGATTTGTCCTTGATCCGAACCATCGTAAACCGGTCTTGAGTGAACCGGTCTCGGTTCGAACCGAGTTAAACCAGGGGGTGCTAATCGCCCCTCTAACACTTCCCAGACTACACACATTATTTCGCAGCATTGTTCAATCAAGCTATCCTCGCCAGTTTCATCGCTGTGAATTAGCTTCAAGAACCTTCTAGATTCTTTCCCATACAATATCATGACAAGGAACCACCATTTTTCACACTTTTTGATATTATTTCTCTCTCCAAGACTTATTTCTTATTGTATTTTCTCTTTTGTTTTTAGCTTTGCATATACACATCAAGGTATGAGACGCGAGTATTGATGGTGTTTGCCACCTAATCCCCGGTTCTTCCCTCTCAACGAATCAAAGGATGTAGGCGAATAATGGCATCATAGAAAAATCCTAGCCTCGCTTCCAATCCTCTATGTGATCATTCCCTCTCGAGTAGAACAATGGGATCGTTGGAAATTTTCCTAACTCTCTACTTAGAAGAAAATCATTTCATCTTTCAATGCACTTATTAATTAACTTGTAATAGGGAGAGAAATACCGTTATTTTAAAACACATGGGTTCCTTTGTCAGATACGAATGAGGAATCATGCTCTATAGATACTAACCACATTGATGAAGTGCAAAAATTTGGCTCAGGCTTTAAGGAACTTTGCCTAAAACTTGAGTGTCTTCTGGTTAACTGGTCAGCCTTTGGATTTTTTATTAGTCGATCTATAACTGATTCTGTAACAATGGTCACTTAGAAGTAAGGTCAGATCAATAGATTCAAGAAAAATATTACAATCTCAGACAAATTTTTTGACTCAATAAAACAACGAATGACTCAAAAACGGACTGACTCTAAGAAAAACAAAAACAAAGTCAGCTACTACCTCCCCTAGACTTAAACAACACTGTCCCCAGTGTTATCTAGCCTAAAGTTGGTGAAAGAAAACAAATGAAAATAGGAGAAACAAGAAGTTACCGTACTGGAACATTGAGTATCGATCGACACACAGCTTGGTATCGATCGACACCAGGCTTAAATCAATACGATGTTGTCTTCATTCGCGTAGGGTGTCGACCGATACCCAAGGGTATCGATCGACACTCAGGCGATTTCGTAGTGCTCCTTGTTTATCTGAAACAGATCCATAAACGAAAAATAAAAAGAAAAAGACTCAAAAGCAAACTCACCAATGGGTTGCCTCCCACTCAGCGCTTGTTTACAGTCAATAGCTTAACTTTGGTAGGGCGATCAGTTGGAAGAAAGTAGGGAACTCACTTCCATGCAAGTCCCACAACTAGACACTTCCAGACTCAGAGTTTTGCGCAGCATACGCTCAATAACCTCTTGCCCTTTCTCTTTCAGTTCTGGAGTTAGGATGATTCTGGCCTTAGAGAACGGTTTCGAGCGTCCTTTGCACTTCACCTTGTACTCGATCGAATCTCTATCACTCTTTTGAGGGGTTAAGGTGACATATGTAGCTTTCGCGACGCTTTTGTCCTTCACCTTCTTCTTTGCCTTAGTCTTTTTGATGACTTTCTTGGCGATGATAGGAGGATGATCTAGAGCTTCTATGACAATTGGCACATCATCAGGCTCGTCCAAAAGATCAACCATCAATGTTTCTCCTGCACCAACGAGGATGCAAGATATCTGCGTGGGAGTTCTTTTAGAGGGGATGACTTCGTAGGAGACATGTTCGTCAATGTACGAGAATGAAATCTTCCTACTGGGTGTGTCCATAACAGCACCAGCAGTAGCCATGAATGGTCTTCCAAGAATCAAAGGCGTACTAGACCTTGCATGCATCTCCACAACCTGAAAATCAGTATGAACCAAACAGTCACCTACTTTAACCATCAAGTCATGGATTGTACCGTACGGAACATATGTGGAAGAGTCCGCGAATGTGAGAGGCATCTGAGTAGATCGTATGTCATCGATCTTAAGCTTCTCTGCAAGTTCCTTTGACATGACATTCACGCTAGACCCTGAATCAACCAGTGATTCCTTGATTTCAACTCCAGAGATGGAGCATGGAACTGAAAATTTCCCTGGGTCTTCCCTCTTAGTCAACCGCTTCAGTGGAGGTAGTGGACTTCTGACTTTGATAAAGAGTGCCTTAATCTCTTCCTCAGTTTCTCTGCAGTCTCAGAAGTTAATAAGCAGAGGGCGGCATTCTAGGGCTTCTTCAAAAGTATGTGTGAGTGGAAATCTTCGTACCATCTTCTCAAAGCCACGCAGCTGCTTTGGAGAAATGGGATCTCTAAGGTGTTTCTTAGGTTTGTAGACACGTCCCTCAACCATCTCTGGTTCCTAACGGTTTCTGGTTCAGCTTGCGTGAGGTGTCGATCGATACAAAGTGGGTGTCGATCGACACAAAGTGGGTGTCGATCGACACAAGGCTCATGCGTTGGTTCTTTAGGTTGGTATCGATCGATACTAGCAGTGGCATCGATCGATACTGACGGGTCAGGTTCGGAATCACTTTCTTCAAGGTTTTCGAGATCTCCTGCACCTTTCAAGGTGATGGCATTGACGTACTCCTTCGGAGCCTGAGTCGCCTTTCCTTTGACAGCTGCTGCAGTCTGAGCTACTTGCGTTTCTAACATCTTCTGATGAGTATCGAGCGCGTCGATCCTTCCACTCAGATTCTTGTACACAACATATATCTTTCCGTTGGGATTCACTGTGAGCTGCTGCTGTCTTTGAATCAGTTGTTCAAATATAGACTCGATCTTGCTATCTGGGAGCTTAGCCGATACAGGTTGATAGGATGAATTTCCATAGTTCCTGGTGTACCCACTGTTCTGAGATAATCTCTGACCAAACTGATTTGAACCTCCTTGTTGAGAGTTGTTGTTGAATTGATTTCTCTGACCTTGGAAACCAGAACCACCAATGTAGTTAACATCCTCTATTTCATCCTCGTTGAATACCTCGACATCCTCAGGGAAATGAACAACTTTATGTGTCTTGCCCATCAGAAGACTATGCATAGAATCCAACTTAGCTTGAAAGTCAGCTATCTGTGAACCATCCACGTTACCAGCTAGCCTTTTCCGCTCAAAATCAGCATTCTTGGTGTTATTTCTAGACGCCAAGTTCTCAATCAGTACATAGGCTTCATCAGGATACCTGGTGTTAAAGTTTCTATTGCTTGAAGCATCCAAAGTCATTTGGTACCTCCAATCAAGTCCTCTAAAGAAAAACCCCATCAGCTGAACATCAGAGTATCCATGATGNCTTTATGTGTCTTGCCCATCAGAAGACTATGCATAGAATCCAACTTAGCTTGAAAGTCAGCGATCTGTGAACCATCCACGTTACCAGCTAGCCTTTTCCGCTCAAAATCAGCATTCTTGGTGTTATTGCTAGACGCCAAGTTCTCAATCAGTACATAGGCTTCATCAGGATACCTGGTGTTGAAGTTTCTATTGCTTGAAGCATCCAAAGTCATTTGGTACCTCCAATCAAGTCCTCTAAAGAAAAACCCCATCAGCTGAACATCAGAGTATCCATGATGTGGACAGTCTCTCTGATATGATTTGAACCTCGTCCAAGCAGCCTTGAACGCCTCAGTAGGTCCTTGAGAAAATTGGGAGATCTTGTTCCTAAAATCCTCGGATCTTGCGTCATCATAGAAATTGGTCAAGCAAGCAATCTTAGTTTCCTCCCAGTTAGTCAGCGATCCAGGAGGAACTGCTTCAGCCAGTAGGTTGCTTCCCCACCAAGAGAGTATGGGAAAAACTTGCAGAAAAGGTAGTCATAAGAGACTCCATTGCTCTTGATGCTAGTGACCAAATCCTCGAATCTCTCAACATAATCCATGGGATGCTCGCTGGAAAGACCATGAAAAGGGTGTTGTCCCACAAGAGTGTAGTATGCGGGTTTCAGCTCAAAGGCATTCATTGGAAAAGCGGGAGGACGGATCACAGAGCGATTTGCGTAGAACTGGTCAGGTCTGTTTCACTCACCAATCGTCCTACAACGATTAACCACAGCATTCTCAGCATTCAATGCGTTCGCGTTCCCAGCGGCATTCCCAGCGACAACAGGAGCAGGTGGAATGATGTTCCCCTCTCCATCCAGACGTTGTCCTCTCTCATTGCACAAACGACCCTCTGGGTCCCTGTAGGCACCAGCCTCATCCCGAACCAACTATACTTGATTGTTGTTCATCTTTGCTAGCTTCTTTGCTCGTATGTTTATACGTTCCACGAGTGCTAGCTGCTCGAGTGACAGATCAACTAGCTGAGTGCTCTTGTTCTTTCTGGTTTCACGATTAGGGATGCACCTGAAAACAAAAGTCAAAAACGTTAGTAACTTGTAACACGATGAGTATCGATCGATACCAAGTGGTGTCGATCGATATCAACAAAAGAGAATGGCGAGTATCGACCGATACCGACGAACTTAGTCGAAATTCACAAACGTAATCTAATGGCGAATTGAGTCCCCGGCAACGGCGCCAAATTTGATATGCTCAAATTAATACCCTATTTAGATACTAAAGCAGTTGTTATAGTATAGCTAGGGGTCGAACACAAGGACTCACAGAGACACACAATAGATTATAGATGTGAGAATTACGCTAAGCAATCAATGGTATTGAAAATAGAATGCAAATTAAAACGGTTGTGAAATCAATTGGAGAAAGATAGGTTCAAGGTATTTCTCATGAAATCAATGAATGCAGGTAAACTAACTAACATGATTCAGATTTAGCGCGGTTGTTGAACTCACGTCACTAAAGTATAGCTAACCAACTCTCGTTGCGAAAACTATCTAAATCTAAATCCTAGGAATTCCAAATCTCTTTGCGAATCCTAAAGTCTAAATCAGCTTTTAAATAAAGTTTGATTTGTTTACAAAACAAATAAATCAAATCTATTTGCGAATAGTTATTTTGCTCAACTTAGGTTCTATCAGGTAATTAATCGCACTTTCGCGCCTAATCAATTATCCTAAGATCAAAGTTCTAGGTGATCAATCCAGAATTAGCTTTGTAAACAACATATGGTGAAGAACTAATTCAGATAATGAATCCTAATAACTACTCAACCTAGCATTCAGAGAAAACCCTATTGAGAACCTTGAACCTAACAAGGGATCTACCCAGACATGGAGAATGAAACAATCAACATCACTGAATAAATCATCAATAGAATAAAATAAGAGTAGAATGAAACAGGGGTTCGAAATCTTCTCTCAGACGAACAGAGTTCTGACTTGTCTCCCCTCTCTCAGAAATCCTCAAGAACAATGTAATGAAAAAGCACACAGCCAAAGTGGATGTAAAACCTAATTTAATAGTTTAAACACGAATTGGGGTCTTCTTGTAAATATTAAAGTCTTCTGGGCAAGTTCTGCAATTCTTCAAACTTCATTAAAAGACGCGACTTGTAATCTGCTTCGATGGGTGTCGATCGATACCAGGGGGTATCGATCGATACTTGACGCTTCGATTGGGCACTTAGTCACCAGACTTCAGTTTCGCTCCAGAATGCTCCATAAAACTTCAATATCTCCAATAATGCTCCAAATGTGCTAAAACCTGTAAAAAACTCTAAAAGACTCTATATTAGAATAAAGACTCGATAAAACGGACTTATATCATGGCTTTAACAGGGTAAGAACCATGATATATCAACACGTCCAAAGTTCTGCCAGGGATGATTCCAGAGCGAAAGCATCGATCAACACCACTCATGTGTCAGTCGATACCAGTTCAGTTGCTGAAACGAAACCCGAGTTGAGTGCAGAAAGGGTTTACAAACCTAAGGCGCCATACCGCATGCCACCCAGACACCTCAGAGACCCCATTTCTCCAAAGCAGCTGCTTGACTTTGAGAAGATGGTACGAAGGATTCCCCACACACTGACTTTTGAAGAAGCTCTAGAGTACCGCCCTCTACTGAGTCACTTCCGTGATTGCAGTGAAACTCTGGAAGAGATCGAAGTTCTCTTTATCAAGGCAAGAAGCAAGTCACTACCGCTGAGGTAGTTGAATAAGAAGGAAGATCCAAGAATATTCTCAGTTCCATGCTCTATCTCTGGAGTTGAATTCAAAGAGTCTCTCGTTGACTCGGGGGCTAGCGTCAATGTCATGTCAAAGGCAATTACAGAGAGATTGGGAGCTGGTATTCGATCTCCCAAGACATCTATCACATTCGCGAACTCTTCTACATCGGTTCCATTCGGTATAATCTCTGATTTGATGGTTAAAGTAGGAGACTGTCTGGTTCCTACCGATTTTGAGGTTGTGGAGATGCATGCACGATCTAGTACGCAGTTGATTCTTGGAAGACCGTTCATGGCTACGGCTGTTGCAATCATGGATACGCCCAGTAAGAGAATCTCGTTCTCGTACATTGACAAGGAGGTGTACTACAAAGCCATTCCTAGTAGAGGAACTCCCACACATATCTCTTGCATCACCATTGTTACAGGAGAGACGTTGGTAGTTGATCTTTTGGAAGAGCCTCCTGACGAGCCAACTGTCATAGACCTTCTAGATAGTCATTCTGTCATCACCAAGAAAGACGTCAAAACATCTAAGGCAAAGAAGAAGGTGAAGAGCAAAGGAGTGAAGGGTGCTGCTTATATGACTTTAATCCCTCAGAAGTGTGATGGGGATTCGATTGAATACAAGGTGAAGTGCAAAGGAACCTCAAAACCATTCTCTAAGGCTAGATTCATTCTTACTTCGGAGCTGAAAGAGAAAAGAAAGGAGTTTGTGGAGAGCATATTGAGCAGAACTCTGAAACTGGCAATGTCTAGTTGTAGAACTTGCCTGGGAGTAAGTTCTCAATCTTCTCATGACTGATCACCTGAGGTACAATCAAGCTAATGACGTTAAACGAGCGCTTGGTGGGAGGCAACCCACTGGTGAGTCTGTATATACGTCTTTTATTTTAGTATTTTTTGTTTTTATGTCTTGTGTTTACGTGTAAATCGGATGAAAAAGGTTCGTGTCGACCGATACCATCACTGGTATCGATCGACACTAGGAGAAACAGACGTTGCATTGACCAATGGTCCTTGTATCGATCGACACCAGTAATGGTATCGGTCGATACCCAACGCACAGGTAAGTTCTCTGATTTTCACGTCATCACTCATCTGTTTTGTTTTCTTTCACCGACTCCAGACTAGATAACACTGGGGACATTGTTGTTTAAGTCTGGTGGGGGGGGGGGTAGTTGCTGACAGCGTTTTTGTTTTTCTTAGAGTCAAAAAAAAAAAATGTGTCGTTTTATTGAGTCAAAAATTTGTTGGAGATTATGATCATGTGCTTGAATCTATTGTTCTGATTTTGTTTTTGAGTGACCATTGTTACAGGATCAGTTCTAGATCGACTAATGAAAAATCCAAAGAATGACCAGTTGACTAGAAAACACCCATGTCTCCAGCACAGTTCTTCTAAAGCATGAGCCAAATCTTTGCACTTCATCAATGTGGTTAGTGTTTATAGAGTTTGATTCATCATTCATATCTGACAAAGGAACCCATGTGTTTAAATAATGGTATCTCTCTCCCATGTTATAAGTTGATAAATAAGAGCATAAAAGATGAAATGATTTTCTTCTGAGTAAAGGGCTAGGAAAATTTCCAGCGATCCCATTATTCTACTTGTGAAGGAATGATCACACAAAGGTTGAAAGCGAGGTTAGGAAAATTTCCTGTGATACCACTATTCATCTACGCCTTTGATACATAGAGAGGGAAGAACCGTGGATTAGGTGGCAAACACCATCAATACTCGCGTTTCGGACCTTAATGTGTATATGCAGATCTAAAAAGATAGAAAGAACATA
Organism: Eutrema yunnanense; assembly: GCA_002933935.1. Lineage (NCBI taxonomy): Eukaryota > Viridiplantae > Streptophyta > Magnoliopsida > Brassicales > Brassicaceae > Eutrema > Eutrema yunnanense. The sequence goes on along the minus strand of PKML01029451.1, from coordinate 23,142 downwards.
ATGAGAAACAAGTCTGGGGGAGAGAAAACAGTACCAAAAAGTGTGTGAATTGGGTAATTCTTTTGTCGTGATATTGTATGGTAAAGAATCTAGAATGTTCTTGAACATTTGCTGCAGCGATGAATCTGGCGATGAGGGCTTTGTTTGAACAATGTTGCGGGATAATGTGTGGAGTCTGGAAAAGCTGTGAATGACTACGGAGAAGTACATGGTGGTTAGATCAGGAGTGGTTAGGTGACTTTTGGGTGCTCGGGAAAAGGATATTTGCGATGGTTCATGAAATGGTGAGTCTCCGTATTTTCAAAACTCTTTCTCTGGTTTAGTCTTCTATTTGCTTGAGGGCAAGCAAAGGCTAAGTCTGGGGGAGTTGATATATCATGGTTTTTACCCCTTTTAAGTCATGATATAAGTCCGTTTTATAGAGTCTTTCTACTATTTCGTAGTGTTTTAGAGTCTTTTACAGGTTTTAGCACGTTTGGAGCATAATTGGAGATATTGGAGCATTTTGGAGCAAAGCAATTTAAAGTTCGTGTAGCTGAGTACCCGATTTGAAGCCTATGTATCGATCGATACTAACTAGTATCGGTCGATACTCACTACAGCAAGACACGATCGCGACTTTTCCAACAGTTGGAGAATTGCAAAATTGCCTAGAAGACTTTATTATTTACAAGAAGCCCCAAAACGTGACTTAGATTATTTATTAGGATTTTATAGCCACTTTTATGGCTATGCTTTATTTTACTTTGGTTTTATGAGAGAGCTTTTGAAGGGAGACAAGTCTGAAACTCTGTTTGTCCGAGAGAAGATTTCAAACCCTCTTGTTACTCTTTCTTATTATTTATTTGAGTATTTATCCTGTCATGTTTATTGCTTCAATTTCCATGTCTGAGTAGATCTCCTATTAGGTTTAGGGTTCTCATAAGGGATTTCTTTGAATGCTAGGTTGATTAGTTGTTTAGGGTTCATAATCTGAATTAGTTATTCGCCTTAGGTTGTTCTCAAAGCTAATTCTAGATTGATCACCTAGAACTTAGATCTTAGGTTAATCGATTAGGCACGACAGTGCAATTGAAAAACCTGATAGAACTTAGAGTGAGCAAAATAACTATTCGCAAAGAGATTTGGTTTAGTTGTTTTGTGAACAAATCAAACTTGAACTAAAAGCTGGTTTAGACTTTAGGATTCCCAAAGAGATTTGGAATTCTAGGATTTAGGCTTAGATAATTCTCGCAACGACAGTTGGTTAATTATACCTTAGTGATTTGAGTTCAAGAGCCGTGCGTAATTTGAACCCTGATTAGTTAGTTTATATGCATTCATTGATTTCCTGAGAAATACCCTGAACCTATCTTTCTCCCATCGATTTTACAACTCTTTTATTGTCTATTGCTTTTTGTTTCAACTGAATTGCTTAGCTTGATTCTCATCTATATAATCTATTGTGTGTTTCTGTGAGTTCTTGTGTTCGACCCCTACATATACTACAACAACTGCTTTAGTACTTTTAGGGTATTAATTTGAGCATATCACCCGTCATATGCAAAAGTTTGGAAATACTTGAACACGGTACACCCAAACATTGCTAAATCTAAGAGGAATGTCTATCTTGGTCTTTGCACTGACGAATTTAATCCATTTGGTATGTCTGGTATGCAATATTCTTTGTGGCTAGTTATCGTAACACCTTATAACCTAACCCCAGATATCTGCATGCAAAGAGAATTTCTATTCCTAAACAATTTTAATCTTTGGTCCCAATCATCTAAAGCGGTCCCTTGATATATTTTTGCAGCCTCTCATACATGAGTTGAATCAGTTTTGGTATACAAGAGTTCGTACATATGACTGTTCGAGAAAAAAAAATTTATGATGCATGCGGTGCTTATGTGGACAATAAGCGACTTCCCTGCATACGGAATACTATAAGGTTGGACGACGCATGGGAGGTTATCTTGTCCTTATTGCCTCGATCGGACATATGCGTTTCAGCTGAAACATGGTCGAAAAACATGATGGTTTGATTGTCACTGCCGGTTTCTAGCAATCAACCATCCATTTCGGAGAAACAAGCTGTTTTTTATGAAGAATAAAATTGTGCGTGTCCCCCCACCAGTGTATCTATTTGGGGAAGATCTTGATGCGCAAATAGATCATTTTGGGGCATAAGAAACGTTGATTCGTGGGGAAAATTGGCACATTCGATCTAATATGTCTAATGTATACGGGGTCAATCACAATTGGCACAAGAAAAGTATTTTTTGGGAACTTCCGTACTGGAAATATCATCTGCTGAGACACAATATTGATGTCATGCACATTGAGAAAAAAATTTGATAACATCATGCATATAGTGGTAAACGTGAAAGGAAGAACCAATGACAACGAAAAGTCAAGGTTGGATTTTCCTGATATTTGCAACAGAAATGAGTTGCATATAATGAGCAATGGGAAATCACAAGTTCCTATATTTCGGTTGGGTGCAGAAGAAAAGGCATCGTTGTTCAATTGGGTTTCATCTGACGTGAAGTTTCATAATGCGTATGTATCCAATCTTGCTAAATCTGTTGAGAAAGGACAAAAAATTTCAAGGATGAAGAGTCATGACTACCACTTGTTTATGCATTGATTACTTCTTTTTGCATTTGCCGAACTCCTTACAGGAAATATTCATGAAGCAGTTGGAGGTAAGATACATCATCACATATAAAATTGTTGAGATTAATTATACATGTTCAAATATTACAATATATAATTTTTGATTGTGCAAGCATCGGAGCATTTTCCGGAATCTTAGTACACGGACGTTGTCAGAAGATGTAATAGCACATCTGGAGAAGATATTCCCTCTATAATTTTTTGATGTTATGGAACATCTTCCCACTCATCTCCTTCCAAATCAGAACTAGGCGGACCTGTTCAGTTTAGGTGGATGTACCCATTCGAGCGCTCCATGAAACATTTAAAGGGAAAGACCAAAAATCTAGTAAGGGTTGAAGGATCAATTGTTGCGAGAAATTTGACAGAAGAAACTTAACACTTCACTTCATACTATTTCGCTACAAAAGTTTGCACACGCAAACGGACTCTCCGACGATATGATGATGGTGGTGTGGGACGAACTTATGCAGTAGAGGGTGTCCCAGACATCTCCTCACCAATCGGTCATCTTAGTGTAAAATTGAAGGAAGTTTGGTGGTCTAACAACGTTCTTTTAATTGATCCCTGAAACAAGCAACTTGAATTTCAACCAGACGACACAGAAGAAGAAGGCGACTCCGATGAGTTTGAAGAGAGTGATGATGATGATGAACATGAAGATGATGAACCCAATGAAGATGTTGAACCCAATGAAGAAGATGATGAGTCTGATAGATTTATTATGTATGTAATTTCTTGGTGTAATAAAAAAAATATATTTCAGAACGTAATCTAAAACAAATTGTGTGGGAAAATCTATTTTCTATATTTCCGGGTCATCGTTCTTACAACGATATGACCCTAAACACTTAAATTAGAACTAATCCATCGTAATTTTGTTGTAATATTACGACGCCATTACGACGACTAGGACTACTCCATCGTAAAATCGTCGTAACCTCAAACCCTATACCCTAAACACTTAGCATTGTACTTCAATTTTTCTGGTATACTATCCCCCTAATCACTTAAACTTTTAATTTGTGCATTGTACTTTATTGTATAAGGTTTGAGTATCACGACAAAATTACGACGATTTGGACTCAACCGCCGTAATATCATACTAATCTTACAATGATGTTACGACGAATGAGTCATAATTGTCGTAATGTCGTCGTAATACTCAAACCCTATATTTTGAATCTGATTATAAGGTTGATTATATGTTGTTTAGGATTTGGTTTTTCATCGTTTATCTTGTTTTAACTAACTTCTACTCATTGTATACAAAAATTTGAGTTTTCACAAAAATCAATAACATTATATACTTCAAGGATGTTATCGATATACTTATAAGAACAACGGTTATACATTATTATGTAAGATAAGGATGTTTTGCAGAAAATAGATTCAATCATCGTCATTGAAATTGTTGTTTATTATGAGAAGTCTTGGATGCACAAATATACTTCGTTAATGCACGGCATATTTGTGCATTGTAGTTTAGGGTTTAGGGTATATTTTTTATTATGACGGTGTCGTCGTAATCGCGTCATAAAATACCATTGACATTACGACGAATCCGTCGTAATATCGTCGTAATAAAAAATTAAATTAAATGCATGTGGGAAAAAATCATATTGGTTGAATTTTTGGTTACAAGATTACGACGAATCCGTCGTAATATCGTCGTAATAAAAGGCATTCTGTCGTAATATCGTCGTAAATTCGATTTAAATTTACATCGAATTTACGACGAATACATTATGACGATTTTACGACGATTCGCATTCGTCCCAATGTTTCCGACAATTTTATGACGATTTTCGAATAACGACGATGACATTACGACAATTTGTCAATTGTTCCTAATCCGTCACAAAGTCCATTTTACATCGAGTTTACATCGAATATGTTTATTATTATGGACATGTTTTCTTGTAGTGAACCCCCAAACTATAACTCCATAAGTGGGTGGATTCCCTCGGCTGAATTCTCTATCCATAAACTTTTGAACAACTTTCACATTTGTTTATGGATTGCATATGGTGGATACTCTAACTGCATACTTCGTTTAGACACGGGAATCCACATAATATTTTTCTACTATCCAGATATGCGTAGATACGCTCTGTTGGATACCGGTTTCGCATAGTTCGTACCAAATCAACCTTTTACCAAGGTTTCCATCATTACGTGAAGCATTCCCCCAGTATGCTCCNCCCCCCCCCAATACAGGAGTGGATACTCTGGGGTGGACACCATACCCACATAAATCCACCTCATATGATTTCAGATCCTCGTTGAAGAAGCATACAACGCACAACAATTCGTCCACACTGTGCTGTTTTTACGACTTAGTAATCTAATTCCGCTTATAAGAAATCCAAATCCATCTACAGTATAATGGAATTTCGATTTTCATTAACCCTGACCCCCAAAATCTCAGAAAGCACAATCAATTGTTTTTCTCGATCCCAATCATCCACACAAATCTTGTAATACCGACGGAAATTGTTTTTCTCGCCGTGCTAATCCGCCATTTAATAAGTCACTAGTACACGTCCATATATTGTTTGTTGCCGTGCAAAAAATCGAGAGGACAAAATATAAGTTACTTTCAAATTTTTTAAGCGAATGGCATAATGGGTTTAACACAATATCAAACACTATAAGAAGTGTCCAAATGTGACAAATGCCTATTTTGTTTATATTAAATGCGAGAATTGCCTTTAGGCGCAATTTACTCAAATAACTATGGTGGATGTGGCATTCTAGAAGCATGTTCCACTTCCCTCTTTGTCTTCCACCATCTCACACTTAGAAAAATAAATATAAAAAACTCAAAAATAGATAACCCCAAATTCCAATAATACCCTTCGTTCCCACATGTTCCCCTATTTTCTTCCCCGAAAACCAAATTCTCCCAACCTCCTTCCTCCTTTCTCTCCGAAGAACACAACAAACCAACGAATCTATGTTGGACATGTCTGAATCTTTACTAACGGCGATGTACAGTTGGTTCACACCGACAGTACTCTTCGTCTTCCTCAACCTAATGATTGGTACCATTGCCATTAGCTCCTCTTTATCTTCCAAATCAAACGATCCAAATCAAACTCAGATCCAACGCTCTCCTTCCGTTATTCACCGTCTAAAATCCATAAACTTCTCTTCCTTCACTTCACCAGACAAATCTCATCTCGAGTTTCCTCATCCGACAACTCCCGACAACAACAACAACGAACTCGCTTCGATCGAACAGAATCAGCCTTTTCTTTCGAGATCTCCTTCTGTTCTTCACCGAATCAAGTCTTTCAATCTCTACAACTACATTTCTGAAGAACCCACCACGGTCGCTGAACCTCTGCCGCCGTCGGTGACCGTCGAGTCAAAACAAGAAGAAGAAGAAGAAGAAGAGACAAGCCCGAGTCTTGAAGAGGTTTACAGTAAGCTAAATCTGAACCACGTGGCTCGGACGAAATCTGACACCGAGCCAGCTGCTGGAATCATCCCACCGAAACTTTCCAAGAAGATGAAGAAATCAGCGAGTACTAAATCTCCGTTCTCTCACTTCGAGGAAGACGAAATCTCCGTCGAGGCTCGTCGGCCGGAGACGGTTAGAGTGAAGAGAGTGACGACGGTGGAAGAAGCTGATGAAGAAGTAGACGCCAAGGCTGATGATTTCATCAACCGTTTCAAGCATCAATTGAAGTTGCAAAGGATCAATTCAATCACTAAATACAAGGAGATGGTGAATAAAAGAAACAACAAGTGAAATTTGAAAAGCAAAAAAAAAACAAAAAAAAAAACTTATGGGTTTGTTTCTTAATTATGTATTAATTTGTACACCTTCTTTTGAAAATTCTTAATTTTGTTAGGATTTCGTCTTCTTCAATTCTAATCTCACTGTAGATTTTTTTTACGGAATTGTTTCCTTTTTCTTCTTGACGAGAAAGAAAAATGCAAAAGAAAATTTCTAGAATCTTTATCTTTGTATTGTACATCGGACAAATTCGAAACGAAGGTAGATTTAATGAAGAATCTTATCGTAGATCTGACTTATCGTGAGAATGGTCGTCACTCTCGACTGGATTTGGATCCAGGGGTTGTTTCGTCATTTCTTGTTGGGTGTCACGATTACGAAATTACCACCTATACATGATTTACTACTATATACTATTTACCGTGATACAAATGTGTTGTAACAGAGGGTAGTATTGTAAATTTGATGATAATAGTTTTCAGTATGTACATTGTGCTTATCCGTATTTGCAGGATGCTTGGCTGTGAATCACGTGGAGTTCAAGTCTCATGTCTTTTTCTTAAAGATAGTTTCCCACTCTCTATTTTGTTTTTGTTTTTGTTTTGATTTGTTTTTTTCCGCCATATTATATTAAGATTAAATGGTGAAATTACAGACGCCAACAAAAATTTCTGAGACAAAGAAAGTACACACGAGGGGGACAAACATCCAAAAAAGGAAATTTTAAAGTCGAAAGACAACTTTTAAAACCAAAACTAAACATGAAAAAATTAAAGAAATTAATCGCTAAATATAACCAAGACCAGATTAAGGAAAAGTTTACTTTTTTCTCTATCTCACATATCCTACGCACGAAGAATACATAGGCAGACATGTTAGCACGGAGTGATCGTGTCTACTCATTAAAATTCATTCATGTAAATTCGGTATCTCCGATTTGGTTTACTGAACCGATATAGGTACTTAGGCTGTTGACAAAAAAAAAAAAAAAAACTCTCATAAGTCTTATTTGGAACATTGGTTTTCAAAGAAAAAAAAAGAAATACTCGTAGAACTGTAGAAGAAGATGAACCGCAAAATGCACAAAACCAAACGTCTCGAATGGCAAATGGAAAGATGTGAACCCAAACCGATTAACAAAGAAATTGTAGAAATGAGACCAAGAAAAGCACCAGCCATAGAAGAATGATGATAAAAACAAAAAAAAACCTTCTCAATAGTCTTTTTATATTGAAACTTAACCCAACACCTCTTTGTATTGCTTCAACCAAACAAACATAATCCATTAAGGATTATAGCCTATAAATGGCTTATAGAAATGTCAAACGGACCGGTCCGTAGTGGTCTAAATATATATATATATATATATATATATGTCGCAGGGGACCAGATGGACGCGGGCCTGCGGGTTAGTAAGCCAGACCGCGGGCCAATGTCTTTCATACTCCAAACTTTTCATAAATAACATACACAATAAAATATTTTCTTCTTTTCTTGAGCTACCGTAGGTCTATTCGGTTATCATCTCAATAAATATTCACATATCTCTCACCTTACAAGTTTTTCTCAGCAAAGTGAAACATGTACTATATAAAAGTAATGTCAATACACGTTGGCCCATCGGCCAACCCGCTAATCCGCCAGACTTAGCAGGACATGCATGGATATAGTTATATGGATCACAGTCCTAGCAGACCGGTCTTTGCGGTCCAAACAAAAATGTCTGTCGCGGGATGGGCCAGCCCGTTTGAGACTCCTAGTTATAGCTACTAAAACTAACAATGGAGAGAAGAACTTATTCCATAAAGACAGAGAGAAAAGGTCTTTAACTGCTGGTGTTACAAGAATTATGCTCAGTTTACTTCTGTATCTTGGTTTAGTTATTTCGGTTATGTGACACCGGTTTAATTATGCAAACATTCAGCGTATTTGTAAGGCTCTTTGGCCATTTGAGAAACTTAATCAATCAAAAAAACATTCCTCTTGCTTTCTCTATTCTCTCTCATTCTCTTATCATCTTCATCGTTCATCATCACCATCGAATCATGTACTCCAAGGTGATCATTTCTTTCTCATCGATCTTTTTCTGGTCCCGATTCTCCGATCTCCGGGTTTTTGGTAAATTTCTGGATCGGGTTTTATCTCATCATATTCTTCCCGTTACAATGGTATCAGAGCTGTGCGATTCTCCAGGACACAAACTCATGAAATCGTACTCATGTGAAGATGTTTATGAGAGAATGGAAAAGGGGATGTGCTTGTTTTGTGAAGAACTTGATACTCTTGGCCATTTTCGTTTGAAACACAAGAGAATACAGATCTTCATGACGGAATGTGAAGATGACAAACTTTTTGATGATAACGAGTTGGATCATGCTGAGTCGAATCAAGAAGAAAATCCGGCCAAAGCTATAGCAGAAGGAAAGGTGAATACACCTCTCAAGCAAAACATCGAACACCTGATGGGCGATGAAAATCATAAGACTCCTATTGATCTAAGGATTTCTGTGATGGCATCAGAATTTCAACCACCGCCCTTACGCCCCCCCNCCCCCCTCCCCCCCCCCCCCCCCCCCCGGATTCTCTTGATCTGAAAGAGTTGATTTATGTGATAAAGGCCGAACCTGAAACTGTACACGACAAGGAAAATGATGATCCATATCTTGATTCTGGAGACGGGTTTTTGCAGGACGCAATAACTTTTGAAGAAGATGTTGTGAATGTGGGATTAGAAACCCTTGCAGAACCTGTTGTAGAGGGGAAACAGTTACTTGTAGCTTCTGATGGCTTATCTACACAAGTTCTGGCTCCTTTTGATGGTGAAGTGTTTACTGATACTTATGATGATGTTAATGATTCCTTGGAGGGCAACATCGAGCTCTCTAACTGTGCTGAATCTTTTTCTGTGTATCCTCAAAATTGATCGACTGAAACATATTCATCAATTCAAGAGAAGAAATCGAAGTCACACCAAAAATTGCATCATATTGACACGTTTCCATATCCTCCGATGCAAGTGGTGAATTGGAATCTAGAGGAGTTCAAGACCGTTGACAGGAAGAGGACTAACAATACTCTTTCTCTAGGATACAAGCAAGAGGATGGACATGAGCAAAAATAGGTAATGAAACTCATTTCTTCACCTTGGGATAACCGAGTGTGGAAACTCGGAGATCAGAGAATCGAGATCAGAAGATGATCGATAAGAAAGAAATGATCACCTCGGAGTACCTGATTCGATGGTGATGATGAACGATGAAGATGATAAGAGAATGAGAGAGAAGAGAGAAATCAAGAGGAATGTTTTTCTGATTGATTAAGTTTCTCAAATGGCCAAAGAGCCTTACAAATACGCTGAATGTTTGCATAATTAAACCAGTGTCACATTACCGAAATAACTAAACCAAGATACATAAGTAAACCGAGCATAATTCCTGTAACAATAACAAAATGATGATCACATAACCGAATTAACTAAACCAAGATAAATATTTAATGAGAACTAGAAAGAGGAAGCAGAAGCGGTCAAAATCTTGGAAATTCAAGTTCAAAACCAGATTAAAGAAAAGAAAATTTATGGATGACAAGTTCTCTTATGTGGAGGAATCAAGTGAAGAGGCTGTCACCATCGAGAGGGTATATGAGTTCAGAAGAATGGGTTTTCAAGAAGAGGCTGTCACTCATCATTGTTTGGAGACCAAGGAGTTCTCATGGTTTGAGAAGTTTCATGGGACATGTTTAATCACAAAAACTTTCTCCCCACCAATATCAAATTATCATAATTCGAGAAAGAGATTTGGTAGATTATCACTTTCACTACAAGAAAACACCCCTTTTGCAACGAACTATATCGTTGTAAATTCGTTGCAAAAGAGGGTTTGCATCGAATTTACGACGAATCAGAGATCGTCGTTAAGTGATCGTCGCAAACCACAAATCGTCGTAAATTCGTCGCAAAAGAACGAGGGACAAAAATTCGTCGCTAAATCGTCGGGAAATTTTCGTTGTAAAATCGTCGTAAATATTACATTGAAATTACGACGAATTGTAAATCGTCGTAAAAACGATG
>PKML01029432.1:49093-87781 GCA_002933935.1 Eutrema yunnanense | reverse complement strand
AGGGAAGAACCGGGGATTTGGTGGCAAACACCATCAATACTCGCGTCTCATACCTTGATGTGTATATGCAAAGCTGAAAATAAAGTAAAGAAAAGAAAGAACATAATAAGAAAATAAGTCTGGGGGAGAGAAATTGATACAAAAAGTGTGAAAAATGGTGGTTCCTTGTCATGATATTGTCTGGTAAAGAATCTAGAAGGTTCTTGAACATTAACTGCAGCGATGAAACTGGCGATGAGGGTTTCACTTGAACAAAGCTGTGGGATAATGTGTGGAGTCTGGGAAAGCTGCGAATGTCTACGGAGAAGTATATAGTGGTTAGATCAAAAGCTGATTTTGTGACATTTGGGTACTTGGAAAGAGGGTCATTTCGATGGTTCATGAACAAGTGAGTCTCCGCGTTTTCAAACCTCTTTCTCTGTTTAGTCTTCTATTTGCTTGAGGGCAAGCAAAGGCTAAGTCTGGGGGAGTTGATATATCATGGTTTTTACCCTGTTTAGGCCATGATATAAGTCCTTTTTATTGAGTTTTTCTAGTGTTTTGTAGTCCTTTAGAGTCTTTTACAGGTCTTAGCACGTTTGGAGCATTATTGGAAGTATTGGAGCTTTCTGGAACATTCTGGAGCGAAGCAGAAGATCCGTGTAGCTGAGACATCAAAATCACCTGAGTATCGATCGATACTGCCTAGTATCGATCGATACCCGTCGAGGAAACAGAAAGATCGCGACTTAATAAAGAGTTGAAGAATTGTAGAATTGGCCCAGAAGACTTTGATATTTACAAGATGGCCCAGAACGTGTTTTAGGTTATAAATAGGATTTTACAGCCACCTATTTAGTCTATGCTTTATTTTGTATTGCTTTGATTACTTTGGTTTTAGAGAGACAAGTCTGAATCTCCCTTCGTCCGAGATCAGATCTCTAAACCCTTCTTTTTATTCTATTGATGATTTATTCAAACATGTTGATTGTTTCATTCTCCATGTCTGAGTAGATCCACTTTAGGTTTAGGGTTTTTTCATAAGGATTTCTTTGAATGCTAGGTTAATTATCTGTTTAGGATTCACCATCTGAATTAGTTCTTCGCCTTAGGTTGTGTTCAAAGCTAATTCTAGGTTGACGAATCTGGAACTTAGATCTTAGGATAATTGATTAGGCACGACAGTGCGATTAATTACCTGATAGAACCTAGGTGAGCAAATTGATTATTCGCAAAGAGATTTGGTTTAATTGATTTGTGAACATATCAAGCATGATATTAAAGCTGATTTAGACTTTAGGATTCGCAAAGAGATTTGGAATTCCTAGGATTTAGATTTAGATAATTCTCGCAACGACAGTTGGTTAATTATACCTTAGTGATTTGAGTTCAAGAACTGCGCTAAATCTGAATCCTGCTAGTTAGTTTATCTGCATTCATTGATTTCCTGAGAAAAACTCTGGGCTTATATTTTCCCAATTGAACTCCTTTTATTTCTGCATTGCTTTTAATTACATCTCTTGGCTTAGCTTAATTCGATACTATATAATCTATTGTGTGATCTCTGTGAGTCTTTGTGGTTCGACCCCTAGCTATATTACAACTACTGCTTTAGTACTGTTAGGGTATTAAATTGAGCATATCAACCTCTCCTACTATCGACAACAAAAATCCATCTACTCTTCTCAAATCTCCAATTACCCCAAACCAATATAATTTGCAGCATTGGCGGCGACGATGGAGAACGAGATCGGCAGCGACGATACACAACGGGATCGGGGCGGCGATGACGATAGACAGCGAGATCGGCGGAATTTGATAATGGCGGAGATGACAATGGAGAACGAGATCGGCCGCCGTACATACCCTAATGGTGCATTGGCATTTTTCGTAAATAAGTTACTTATAAGGGACATATTAAGTTTGCAACACATTGAATAAGTCTGCAACACATTGGATAAGTCTGCAACGACCAACACATTGAATAAGTCTGCAACGCATTCAATAAGTCTGCATAACATAACAAGTCTGCGACAAACAAAGTGTTATTCTAGTCAGAAAACAAGTATGCAACACAGTCTAATAAGTCTGCAGTTTTTAATGCCACGTAAGCAATTTACAAATAAGTCTGCGACGTTAAGCATTAAATATGCGACATTGTAAATAAATCTGCGACAAGCGATGTTATTTCAGTAAGACATTTCATGTGTCGCAGACTTGTCTTCTTGTCGCAGATTTTCCAAAAGTCTGCAACAAAGCATTTAAGTCTGCAACAAACAGTTGCAGATTTGTTATAAGTCTGCATAACAAGTCTGCAAATGAACATAAGTCTGCGACAAAGGGAATAAATCTGCGTAATAAGTCTGCAATCAAAACAAGTCTGTGCAGACTTATTAAGTCTGCAACAAAGCACATTAAGTCTGCGTCGAAAAGTCTGCAACACGCATAATAAGTCTGCAGATGTGCGCAGACTTAATAAGTCTGCAACATTGAAAAATAAGTCTGCATAACAAGTCTGCAAAACAAGTCTGCATAACAAGTCTGCATAACAAGTCTGCAGATGTTTGCAGACTTAATAAGTCTGCAACATTGAAAAATAAATCTGCATAACAAGTCTGCATAACAAGTCTGTGCAGACTTAATCTGAAAAACGCGGTGGCATTTTTGTAAATAACTCAAACTTTTGCTTACGTGGAAATAATTTCGTAATGGCAGTTTCGTAATTACGTTATTCCTAACAAGCAAAAATAAGGGTAAAATGGGACAAAAACAGACTTTTTCCTTCTCAGTTATTATGTGTCATTCTAGTCCTTAGCCAATTTATAAGTGTCATTCTAGTTTTTTTCCCTTTCTTCTTTCCTCAAATCTTTCATTACGATTTCTTTCATCAATAAGGTGGAGATGAAGACCCTTTAGGGAAAAATAAAAACATTGTAGACAAATTTTACTACGATTCCTTAAGAAATAAAGATATCGGCAACAGATTGTGCCTAAATTCAATTTAGACTGAATAAAATCCCCTTAATAAATGCCGTTCATCAATAAGGTGGTGATGAAGACCCTCTAGTTTCGATTTAATATCCCCTTATTTTTTTATTTATATATATATATTTATATATTAGTTTTGTAAATAATTTGTATTTTATAAAAATTTACAGCTTTTAGTTTTAATCTAATCTAATCTTATTATTAGACCTCTTTATTATATTTAGACCTTATTATTGGATTTAACATGTAGCATATATTTTTTTTAAAACAAACTCAGCTTTAAATTAAAAGTTAGAAGCATACTTTTATTTTTTGAAATGTTTAAAAGATAGCAGATATTGTCTAACTTTTCTCTCATTAGTTTGATTAGCCCTGGGCATTTTCGGTTCCGGTTCGGTTCCGGGTAGGAACCATTCGGTTACGGGTATTTCGGGTAGACAGGTTTAGGATCTATATAGGTACCGAAGTGATTTCGGTTCGGTTCCGGGTATTTCGGGTAGAAAGGTTTAGGAACCGAAATATACCCGAACCATTCGGATATTAATCGGTTCCGGTTCGGTTCCGGGTATTTTTTACCCTAAATACCTAAAATATAACCGAAATCCGAAATATATCCGAAAACCCGAAATTTTACCCGAAAATCCGAAAAAGTTTTAAGGAACATATACCCGAAATACCAAAAATATACCTGAAGACCCAAAATTATATCCGAAAACAAAAAAAAAATATACCCAAAAACCTGATATATATTTAATATTTTGGATATATAATTATATTTCGGGTATTCGGGTACCCGAAATATTTTCAGTTCGGTTCCGGTTCTACCCGATACCCATGGGTATCAATGTGTAGGATCCAATGGGTATTTTGACAATTCCGATTCGGTTCCGGTTCGGGTATTTAAGTTCGGTTCCGGTTCTGGTATTTCGGTTCCGGTTATTTTGCCCAGGGCTAAGTTTGATAATTGTATATTAATGCATATTTACAAAGTTTGCATTTAGTGGACTCCCAAAATAGTACTAACTTTTGTTAATTGTTTACATTTCCATTTTTTATAACTAATATATATATATATATATATATATATGTATGGTACATATATTAATATAATTTTGAAGTGACGTATATTTTTAAAACATTAATAACATTTTCATATATATATAAATTTCTCTCATATTTAAGTCCAACTATATTTATAAATTAAACATTTGGTAAGATATTTTCTTGTTTCACAGATTGAAAACATTTTGAGAATGCAATTTTACTATAAAACCTGTGTGTAAGAGTGGGAGACTATATATATACCTGCATCACTACTACTTTGGTTTTGAGATTTGTTTCGAGACCCGGGGGGACGTCCTCTTTTTTGTGTTAGTGTGTAGTCTATTGAAGGATCTGAAATGAAGAAAATAAAGTGGAATTTGTTATTTTTTGGGAGATGAAGAGCTTTACCTTCAGTTTTTCGATTTTGGTTGGGATTATCTGGTTTACGCATGACTGTTGATTTTGAAACAGTAGGGAGATCTATATAATGGTTATGCGTGATGAAAAAGAGAGTTAACTACATAAGAATGATGAGAGATTAGTTGTATAGCATTCTCAATCTCTTGTGATTAGGGATGTCAATCGAGCTAGCCCGGCCCAGTCCGGTCTGAAACCCGTAATGCCCGCATATATTTGAGTCCGGCACGAAAAAAAAAACCGGGCCTATATTCCAAAGTCCGGCCCGGCCCGGACAATGCTTTAGGGCTTTTCGGGATTTTTCGGGTTTTTCTTTATAAATACAAAAGTTCACAATTCTCAAATGAATAATTAAAACAAAATATTTATAAAAAAAAATCTAAATTGAAATGTATTATATCAAATCCAATTAAATTTAAAAGCAAAAATTTGACAGAAAAATAAATAAAATTCAAATAAATTGTAGTACCAAATAAAACATAAAATCAAAACACTTCAAATCTAGGTAGTAGAGGTTAGATTAGACTATCATTCATCGTATTCTAAATCTTCATCACCATCAAGAGGTACAAATAAAAAAAATAAAATTATAATATTAAGTTTTGACATGTATAAATCATATAGAAATGTCATTGAAAGTCTATAGATAATCATTCTAAAAAAATGAAGTAAATATGAAAGAATGATAATGGTACCTGGATCACGAAATGTATAGAAAATATGTCAAATTATTAATTTTTAGAAAGATAAATATTGAAATAAAATCTCTAACTAATTAAAATGTAAAGTTCCGTGCTAAGCCCGAAAAACACACTAGCCCGAAAGGCCCGATTTTTTTTGGGGCTTATATTTCTAGGCTTGAACCCGCTGTTTTTCTGGGTTGAGCCGGGCCGGCCCTCGGGCTTTGGCCCTAATTGACACCCCTACTTGTGATTGTTTTTATAGTGATTTGTCTCGCTTTTAATGTGTTAAAGAAGGGGGAATTGGAAATATATGACCAATTTAAGAGACTCTTGTCCCCTTAAGACTTTGTGGACTTTTGTCACTTTTAACCCAAGTACCCTTTAATTAATGTTACCAATTATAAAATTAATATTTTTCAATACTTAGAAATTTCGAAAATTCCAAAAAAGGAAACAAATTTACGCAAATCGATCAGTGATTCGTCCGCCTGCTTATCAGCGGAATGACTTTGAGTTGAAACCTGCATACTACACTATTGTGGGTCAGCACCCTTTTCATGGTCTTTCCAATGAATATCCCATGGACCATATTGAGAGGTTTTAGGATTTGGTCACTAGCATCAAGATCAATGGAGTGCCCTATGATTACCTTTTCTGCAAGCTCTTCCCATATTCTCTTGATGGAGAGGCAACTTACTGGCTGAAGCAGTTACCTCCTGGATCACTGACTACTTGGGAAGGGACTAAGACTGCTTTCCTGAACAACTTCTATGATGATGCACGATCCGAGCATCTGAGGAACAAAATATCCCAATTTTCTCAAGGACCTGCGGAGTCATTCAAGGCTGCTTGGACGAGATTTAGATCGTAACAGAGAGATTGCCCACATCATGGGTACTCTGATGTTCAGCTGATGGGTTTCTTCTTCAGAGGAATTGATTGGAGGTATCATATGACTTTGGATGCTTCGAGCAATGGAATCTTCAACACCATGTATCCTGATGACGCCTATGTACTGATTGAGAACTTGGCGTCTAGCAATAGCATCAAGAATACTGATTATGAGCGGAAGAAGCTAGCTGGTAGCATGTATGGTTCACAGATTGCTGATGTTCAAGCCAAGTTGGATTCTAACGTAAAACTCCCTAAGATTCGACACTCTAATGCTGGGTAAGAGATGGAGATAATCCTTGCAAGCAACGAAGGCTTCAAGGCAGGGGGACATGAGGGGTCACACAAAGGGGATGGAAATCCTTTGATATACCATGTTGAACTTCTCTGGATATGACACACCAAAGGAGAACAACAATCTGGATATTACACACCAGAATAAGGCTAAGAGAATCACTCTCGAAACCAAGAAGAAGAAGAAAACGTTTTTGCATAAAAATGGAGGCTGAGTTTCGACAATGAGAAGAGATTAGGGTTTATAGGAGAAACACAACAAAATAAAATAACTGGGCCAAAAAAATGGGCCTAAATAAAAGAAAGATAATTTTCGAAAATAACAAGTAAAATGGGCTTTAGAGAAATCGCCAATGGAGATGGGCTGGCAAGGCTGCAAGTTGGCGAGTGAGCAAAGGGGAAGTGATCTAGTTTTGCGTCGTTAAAAATCTATCTCCGTAAAACCCAGTGGGACAAAAACGGGGATAGGGAAAAAGAACACAAAACTAGACCACAAGCTCACTAACCTTCTTGAGCTTGGATCGTCATCAATGTAGCTTCATTTCCCATGTGAATCAAGTAGTTTGGTTGCTCCTGGGTTTGGCTAAGCATTCCCGCAACAGCTTCCTTGAGCTTCTTAGACTTAGAACGTGTCATTGGACCAGTTGGGATGGTCAATGACTCCCCGGCTTCAATCTCCTCTGGTTCATGCTCCTCAGCTTCTAGCTCATCTTCTGGTTCAAGTTCCATGCTGTCTATTATCATATCATCCCCCTCATCTTGAAAAGGATTTGACCTCAAATCTGGATCATCTGCAAGAAAAGGAGCTAAGTCAGAAACATTGAAGCTATTACTTATATTGTACTTACCTTGGAGATCAAGCTTGTAGGCGTTGTCACTGATCTTCTTTGTGATCTTGAATGGACCATCGATTCTGGGCATCAATTTGGACTTCCTTTGTTCTGGAAATCGTTCCTTCCTCAAGTGCACCCAAACGAGGTCTCCTTCCTCAAAGATCATCTTGCGTCTGCCCTTATTGGCATGTTTAGCATACTGCTTAGTCTTCTCTTCTATGTTTGCTCTTGCCTTTTCGTGAATCTGCTTGACAAGGTCTGCTTTCTGTTTTCCATCTAAGCTTAATCTTTCACTCACAGGTAAAGGAGTTAGATCCAACGGGGATAAAGGATTAAAACCATACACAATCTGAAATGGGGAAAACTTAGAAGCAGAATGCACAGCATGGTTGTATGCAAATTCAATATGAGGCAAGCATTCTTCCCAAGTTTTCAAGTTCTTTTTAATCAAACAACGCAGAAGTGTTCCTAGAGTCCTATTAACAACTTATGTTTCTCCATCAGTTTGTGGATGACATGTAGTAGAAAACATGAGTTTAGTACCTAGTTTAGACCATAACGTTTTCCAGAAGTGACTAAGAAACTTAGTATCACGATCAGACACAATGGTTCTAGGCATGCCATGCAATCTAACAATTTCTTTGAAGAACAGGCTAGCAACATGAGATGCATCATCAGTCTTATGGCAAGCAATGAAATGAGACATCTTAGAAAAACGATCTACTACCACAAAAATCGAATCCTTTCCTGTTCTAGTCCTAGGCAGCCCTAAGACAAAGTCCATTGAGATATCAGTCCAAGGATGAGAAGGAATAGGGAGAGGAGTGTACAGACCGTGAGGTTGAACCTTAGACTTAGATTGTTTACATGTTGCACATCTGTTACAGATTCTCTCCACGTCTCTCTTCATGTGAGGCCAATGAAAGTGATCTTGCATCACTTTCAGTGTCTTAGCAATACCGAAATGCCCCATCAAGCCTCCTCCATGAGCTTCCCTAACAAGTAGATCTCGGACAGAACAGTTAGGAACACAAAGTCGATTATCATAAAATAGAAATCCTTTATTTCGATAGTAATGACCAGCAGCAAACTTCTCACATGATTTGAACACTTCTTGAAAATCAGAATCAGCATTATACAAGTGCTTAAGCTGTTCGAATCCTAACAGTTTAGCATCAAGAGTGGAAAGGAGTGTGTACCTTCGAGATAGTGCATCAGCAACTATATTATCCTTACCTTTCTTGTATTTGATGACATATGGGAATGTTTCTATGAATTCAACCCACCTTGTGTGTCTCTTATTGAGCTTTTGCTGACCTTTTAGATGCTTAAGAGATTCGTGATCAGTGTGAATGACGAATTCTTTGGGCCATAAGTAGTGCTGCCACGTTTGCAAAGCTCTCACCAAGGCGTACAGTTCCTTGTCATATGTTGGGTAGTTGAGAGTGGCTCCTCCAAGCTTCTCACTAAAGAAAGTAATGGGCTTCTTGTCCGGCATTAGAACTGCTCCTATACCTACATCAGAAGCATCACACTCAATTTCAAACGTTTTAACAAAATCTGGTAATGCCAAGAGAGGGGCGTGAGTGAGTTTGTCTTTTAAAGCCTGGAATGCCTCTTCTTGTGCTGCTTCCCATCGAAATCCAACTTCTTTTTTGATTACTTCAGTAAGTGGTGCAGCAAGAGTGCTGAAGTCTCTAACAAATCGTCTATAAAATCCAGCTAGGCCATGAAAACTTCGAACTTCGGACTATACCATTCCCTGATTGCTTTAACCTTCTCTTCATCAACTCTTATACCATCTGCACTCACAACAAAGCCTAAAAAGACCAAGTTATCTGTGCAAAACGTGCACTTCTTAAAATTAGCATAAAGCTGCTCTTTCCTAAGCACACTCAAAACAGAATGCAAGTGCTCTATATGCTCCTCTAAGTTTTTGTTGTAGATTAGAATGTCATCGAAGTATACAACAACAAAAACTCCTATGAATGATCTCAGAACATGATTCATCAATCTCATGAAGGTACTAGGTGCATTTGTTAGCCCAAATGGCATTACTAATCATTCATATAATCCATGTTTTGTTTTAAATGCAGTTTTCCATTCATCCCCTTCTTTCATCCTAATCTGATGATAACCACTCTTTAAATCGATTTTAGAGAATATACTAGAGCCATGCAATTCATCTAACATATCATCAAGTCTAGGAATGGGATGTCGATACTTCACCGTAATAGTATTGATAGCTCTGTGATATGCTCAATTTAATACCCTAAATAGTACTAAAGCAGTTGTTGTAGTACGTGTAGGGTTCGAACCACAAAGACTCAGAGAGATCACACAGTAAATCAAAAGATGTAAACTAAAACAAGTATGCAATTAAAGGAGTTGTAAATCAATGGAAGAAAATATAGGCCCAGGGTTTTTCTCAGGAAATCAATGAACGCAGCTAAATTAACTAATAGGATTCAGATTACGCACGGTTCTTGAACTCAAATCACTAAAATATAGCTAACCAACTCTCGTTGCGAAAACTATCTAAATCTAAATCCTAGGAATTCCAAATCTCTTTGCGAATCCTAAAGTCTAAATCAGCTTTAAAATCAGGTTTGATATGTTCACAAATCAATTAAACTAAATCTCTTTACGAATAATCAATTTACTCACCTAAGGTCTTATCAGGTAATTAATCGCACTCTCGTGCCTAATCAATTATCCTAAGATCTAAGTTCCAGATTCGTTAACCTAGAATTAGCTTTGAACACAACCTAAGGCGAAGAACTAATTCAGATGGTGAATCCTAATAATAAATCAACCTAGCATTCAAAGAAATCCTTATGATAAAACCCTAAACCTAAAGTGGATCTACTCAGACATAGAGAATGAAACAATCAATATGCTTGAATAAATCATCAATAGAATAAGAATAACAAAAGGTTTTAAGATCTGATCTCGGACGAAGGGAGATTCAGACTTGTCTCAAACCAAAGTATAGTAAAATAAAGCTTAGCCTAAACAGGTGGCTGTAAAATCCTATTTATAACCTAAAACACGAATTGGGTCTTTTTGTAATTATTAAAGACTTCTGGATCAAGTTGCAATTCTTCAACTCTTCATAAAAGTCGCATGTCGCGTCAGCCTCGATGAGTATCGATCGATACCAGGGGGTATCGATCGATGCTTGTCGTGAAATCAGGTACTCAGCAACACGAACTTCTGCCTTTGCACCAAACTGCTCCAGAAAGCTCCAATACTTCCAATAATGCTCCAAACGTGCTATAACCTGTAAAAAACTTTAAAAGACTACAAAACACTAGAAAGACACTATAAAAAGGACTTATATCATGGCTTAAATAGGGTAAAAACCATGATATATCAACTCCCCCAGACTTAGCCTTTTGCTTGCCCTCAAGCAAATAGAAGACTAAACCAGAAAAAGAGATTTGAAAACGCGGAGACTCACCTGTTCATGAACCATCGAAAAGATCCCTCTTTCCAAGTACCCAAATGTCACATAATCAGCTTTTGATCTAACCACTATGTACTTCTCCGTAGACATTCGCAGCTTTTCCAGACTCCATACATTATCCCACAGCATTGTTCAAGTAAAACCTTCATCGCCAGTTTCATCGCTGCAGTTAATGTTCAAGAACCTTCTAGATTCTTTACCAGACAATATCATGACAAGGAACCACCCTTTTTCACACTTTTTGTATCAATTTCTCTCCCCCAGACTTATTTCTTATTATGTTCTCTTTTTTATTTTATTTTCAGCTTTGCATATACACATCAAGGTATGAGACGCGAGTATTGATGGTGTTTGCCACCAAATCCCCGGTTCTTCCCTCTCAATGTATCAAAGGATGTAGGCGAATAATGGCATCATAGGAAAATCCTAGCCTCGCTTCCAATCCTTTGTGTGATCATTCCCTCTTAAGTAGAATAAGGGGATCGCTGAAAATTTTCCTAGCCCTCTACTCAGAAGAAAATCATTTCAATCTTTTATGCTCTTATTTATCAACTTATAACAGGGGAGAGAGATACTATAACTCTAAACAAATGGGTTCCTTTATCAGATATGAATGATGAATCAAGCTCTAAAAACACTAACCACATTGATGAAGTGCAAAAATTTGGCTCAGGTTTCAGAAGAACTCTGCTTGAGACATGGATGTTTTCTAGTCAACTGGTCAGCCTTTGGATTCTTCATTAGTCGATCTAGAACTGATCCTGTAACACTGTGCACTCAAAAACAAAATCAAATCAATAGGTTCAAGCACATGATCATTATCTCCAACAAGTTTTGACTCAATAAAACGAAATTTTTTTTTATTTTATGACTCTAAGAAAAACAAAAACAATGTCAGCAGACACCTCCCCCAGACTTGAACAACACTGTCCCCAGTGTTATCTAGCCTAGAGTAGGTAAAAGAAGATAAAATAATAGAAGAAACAAAGAGAAACCAGAAGTTACCTTGTTGGAACATCGAGTATCGATCGACACACAGCCTGGTATCGATCGATACCAGGCTTAAATCGACTTGATGAACCGTATATTCGCGATCGGTGTCGATCGATACCAATGGGGTATCGATCGATGCTAAGGCGATTTCGAGTCTGCTCCTTGTTTATCCTGACACAAACAGAAAACGAACGAAAATAAAAAGAAAAACGAATCAAAAACAGACTCACCAGTGGGTTGCCCACCAAGCGCTCGTTTAACGTCAATAGCTTGACTGTAACGCCCTTCAGGCTGGATAAGAGTGCGAGCTTGCATCAAAACAGGCTCCCTAACTTGATATCGCTAGCGTTAGAGTTCTGCTCATCATGCTGTCCACGAACTCCTTTCCCTTCTCTTTCAGCTCCGAAGTAAGAAGAATTCTAGCCTTAGAGAATGGCTTCGAAGCTCCTTTGCACTTGACCTTATACTCAATCGAATTCCCATCACTCTTCTGAGGGATCAGAGTGACATGGGGATTCTCGACCTTTTTGCTTTTGGCCTTCTTCTTTGTTGTTGCCTTGGTCTTCTTGACAACTTCCTTGGGGATGTTGGGCTGTTCAGCTGAAACATCGGAGACAGTAGGCTCATCAGGAGGCTCTTCCAAAAGATCAACTGTCAGTGTCTCTTCTGTGACATCTTCAATGCAAGAGACACGTCCGGGAACACTCCTAGGGGGAATGACATCATAATAGACATCTCCGTCAATGTAAGAGAAAGAGAGTCTCTTATTAGGTGTGTCTATGATTGCGCCAGCAGTAGCCATAAATGGTCGTCCCAAAAGTATAGGCATACGAGACATCGCACCCATCTCCACAACTTGAAAATCAGTCGGCACCAGACAATCTCCTACTTTGACCAGTAGAGCAGAGATTGTACCGTATGGAAGTGAGGTGGAGTCGTTCGCGAGTATGATAGATACCTTTGGTGATCGAATATCAGCGCCCAACCGCTCTGCAATTGCCCTTGAGATGACATTGACACTAGCCCCTGAGTCAACGAGAGACTCTTTGAAATCAACTCCAGAGATAGAGCATAGAACCGCGAATTTCCCTGGATCTTCTCTTTGGGTTAGCTGTCTCAGTGGAGGTGTACCTCTAGCCTTAATGAAGAGTGCCTTGATCTCTTCCTCAGTTTCTCTGCAATCTTTGAAGTGACTTAGCAGAGGCCAGTCCTCTAGAGCTTCTTCAAAAGTGTACGAATGAGGTATCCTTCGTACCCTCTTCTCAAAGCCACGCAGCTGCTTTGGAGTGATAGGATTTCTGAGGTGTTTAGGAACAGGATTTACCTTCTTGGGTTTGCGAACTCTTTCTTCAATCAGCTCAGGTGTTTTCACATGTTCTGGCTTGTTTCGCGATGGGTATCGATTGATACCAGGTAGGGTATCGATCGATACTCTTGCTGTTGAATCATATTTGACAGATTTATCATCATCAAGAGGCTCCACAATCAGACTATCCAGCATAGCTTTGCATCTGGCGTCCTCTACCTCCTTCTTAGCCTTCTCAAGAGCTCTGGGATAAGGTATCCTTGGTATATAGACCCTTTCTGCAAGTACTTTAGGCACCACAGTCGACATCTCCGGTGTCTCCTCTAAAATCGCCTCAGTATCGACCGATACCAATGGGGTGTCGATCGATACATGGGTTTTTGAAGTATCCCGTTTCAGAATTGTAACCGGCATCGATCGACACCTGGGGGTATCGATCGATGCTATGGCGATTTCAGGATCCTCATCGAAATTTTCTGCACTTGAGGAGATCGCATTGACGTGTGAATGAACCGTCTTTCCATTGGCATTTGCTGTAGTCTGAGCTACTTGAGTTTCCAGCATCCTGTGACTCGTATTTAGTGCCTTGATCCTTCCACTCAAATCGGTGTACATGGTGTCCATCTTACCATTGAAGGTGACTGTCATCTTCTCCTGCCCTTGAACCAGGTGTTCAAGCATAGCCTCAATCTTACTCTCAGGAGCTTTGGGTGGTGGGGATTGGTACCCTCCTTGCTGAGCATAGTTGGTGAAGTTTCGATTGGCGTTGTATCCAAATTGCTGACCCTGAAAACCAGAACCACCAATGTAGTTAACATCTTCCACTTCATTCTCAGCAGCAAAGTGGACATCCTTTGTTGTCTTTCCCAGTAGAAGACTGTGCATAGAATCCAGCTGAGCTTTAACTTCAGCGATCTGCGACCCATCCATGTTACCAGCCAGCTTCTTGCGCTCGAAGTCTGCGCTCTTGGTGCTACTACTAGATGCAAAGTTTTCAATCAACACATAAGCATCCTCAGGGTACCTGGTGTTGAAATTACCATTGCTCAAAGCGTCCAGAGCCATCTGATACCTCCAATCTACTCCTCTAAAGAAGATACCCATCAGCTGCACATCAGAGTATCCGTGATGTGGACAATCTCTCTGATACGATCTGAATCTCGTCCAAGCAGCCTTGAACTTCTCAGTAGGTCCTTGAGAAAATTGGGAGATTTTATTCCTCAGATCCTCAGATCGTGCATCATCGTAGAAGTTGATCAGGAAGGCTCTCTTAGTGTCCTCCCAAGTAGTTAGCGAACCAGGAGGTAGCTGCCTCAGCCAGTAGGTCGCATCTCCACCTAAAGAGTAGGGGAAGAGCTTGCAGAAGAGATAGTCGTAGGACACTCCATTGCTCTTGATGCTAGTGACCAAGTCCTCGAACTTCTCCACATGGTCCATTGGATGTTCATGAGGAAGACCATGAAAGAGATGCTGTCCCACAAGAGCAAAGTAAGCAGGCTTCAGCTCAAAGTCATTCCTCTCGAACGCAAGAGGACGAATTGTTGAACGATTGGCGAAAAACTGGTCAGGCCTATTGTATTCACCAATCGTCCTTCCACGAACTACCACATCATTCCTCGCGTTCCCAGCGACATTCGCAGCGACAACAGGAGCAGGTGGCATGACGATCCCCTCTCCATCCAGACGTTGTCCCTGTTCATTGCACAACCTACCCTCTTGGTCTCTGAAAGCACCAGCTGCATCACGAACCAACTGATTGTTGTTCATCTTAGCTGATTTCTTTGCTTTCCTGTTTGTTCGTTCCACGAGTGCTAGCTATTCCAGTGATAGATCAACTAGCAGATTGCTCTTTTTGCTTCTGGTTTCTCGATTAGGCATGCACCTGAAATCAAAAGTAAAGAGCGTAAGTAACTGAAATTTACGACGGGTATCGATCGATACTCAAGGGTATCGATCGATACTCGGGCGATTTAGACGAATTTCTTAGCTAAAATCTAATGGCGAATTGAGTCCCCGGCAACGGCGCCAAAATTGATATGCTCAATTTAATACCCTAAATAGTACTAAAGCAGTTGTTGTAGTAAGTGTAGGGGTCGAACCACAAAGACTCAGAGAGATCACACAGTAGATTATATAGATACGAAATACGCTAAATCAATAGATGTAAACTAAAACAAGTATGCAATTAAAGGAGTTGTAAATCAATGGAAGAAAATATAGGCCCAGGGTTTTTCTCAGAAAATCAATGAACGCAGCTAAATTAAATAATAGGATTCAGATTACGCACGGTTCTTGAACTCAAATCACTAAATTATAGCTAACCAACTCTCGTTGCGAAAACTATCTAAATCTAAATCCTAGGAATTCCAAATCTCTTTGCGAATCCTAAAATCTAAATCAGCTTTAAAATCAGGTTCGATATGTTCACAAATCAATTAAACCAAATCTCTTTGCGAATAATCAATTTGCTCACCTATGGTCTTATCAGGTAATTAATCGCACTCTCGTGCCTAATCAATTATCCTAAGATCTAAGTTCCAGATTCGTTAACCTAGAATTAGCTTTGAACACAACCTAAGGCGAAGAACTAATTCAGATGGTGAATCCTAATAATAAATCAACCTAGCATTCAAAGAAATCCTTATGATAAAACCCTAAACCTAAAGTGGATCTACTCAGACATAGAGAATGAAACAATCAATATGCTTGAATAAATCATCAATAGAATAAGAATAACAAAAGGTTTTAAGATCTGATCTCGGACGAAGGGAGATTCAGACTTGTCTCAAACCAAAGTATAGTAAAATAAAGCTTAGCCTAAACAGGTGGCTGTAAAATCCTATTTATAACCTAAAACACGAATTGAGTCTTCTTGTAATTATTAAAGACTTCTGGACCAAGTTGCAATTCTTCAACTCTTCATAAAAGTCGCATGTCGCGTCAGCCTCTATGAGTATCGATCGATACCAGGGGGTATCGATCGATGCTTGTCATAAAATCAGGTACTTAGCAACACGAACTTCTGCCTTTGCACCAAACTGCTCCTGAAAGCTCCAATACTTCCAATAATACTCCAAACGTGCTATAACCTGTAAAAGACTCTAAAAGACTACAAAACACTAGAAAGACTCTATAAAAAGGACTTATATCATGGCTTAAATAGGGTAAAAATCATTATATATCACTCTGCAATCAACGCACATGCGCCAGCTTCCATCTTTCTTAGGTACAAGCAGAACGGGAACAACACATGGACTCATGCTCTCTCTGATGTGTCCTTTCTCCATCAGCTCACTAACTTGTCGTTGCAGCTCCTTGGTCTCTACAGGATTGGTTCTGTATGCTGGACGGTTTGGGAGAGAAGCACCAGGCATGAAATCGATTTGATGCTCAATGCCTCTAATTGGCGGCAACTCTTTGGGATTGTCTTCAGGGAACACGTCTCCATACTCCTGCAATAGAGATTTCATTTCACTCGGCAGTACCGGTGCAAGGTTAGACAAGCTGGTAAGAGCTTCTTTAAAAACAAAAAGGAGTAAAGGCTGTTTAGACACTAGAGCTTCCTTTACCTCACCTACCTTTGCGAAAAAATTGGATTGCTTTTGAGTAGAGGTTTCTGTTTCTTTGAGTTTGAGACTCAGCTGATCTTGATGAACTTCTTTTGGAGTTAGAGGAACCAGAATGGTTTTTCTGCCTCTGAACACAAAGGAATGTCGATTTGTGAAACCATCATGCATCACCTTACGATCTGATTGCTAAGGTCTCCCAAGCAGAATATGCCCAGCAACCATGGGGAGAACGTCACACATGATCTCATCTTCGTACTGCCCAATAGAGATGGGAACCAACACCTGATTGTTCACCTTCATTTCACCATCTTCATTTAACCACTGAAGTTTGTAAGGTTTCGGATGCTTCCTCACATTCAATCCCAGCTTCTTAACCATTGTTTCACTAGCTACATTAGTGCAGCTTCCACCATCAATGATAAGACTACAGATCTTACCCTGAACTAAACACCTTGTATGAAACAAGTTTTCCCTCTGTTCTTGCTCTTCATCCTTAGTTTGCAAGCTTAGAGATCTTCTGGTTACTAGTAGTTCACCACGAGCAGGTAGCTCTTCATGCTCAGATAAGGACTCATACTCTAGCTCATCATCTTCTGATTCTACTTCACCATTATCCAGCATGATCATTACTTTCTTGTTCATACATTCATTGGCATAGTGACCTCTGCCTTGACATTTGAAGCACTTAACATCACGAGATCTTGTAGTAGTTTTTGCCTTGCCTTTGTAATCTGGATTTGCTGCGTAGGGCTTAGTTTCTGGTTTTGGTGTCATGATCTGCTTCCCTTCACGTTGAAAGGTGTTATACCTCTCTTCTCTTTGGTAACTTGGTTTTACAGCAGCTGAACTATTCCCATAGCTTGGTTTAGTGTATCCAGTTCCAGCTCCATAGCTTGTTTTAGTATATCCAGTTCCATAGCCTGTTTTAGAGCTGTTTCTCCTCTTGAGCTGTTGTTCAACCAGAATGACTTTGTGAAGCATTTCTTCGAGTTCAACATAGTGCTGCATCTCTAATCTGTCATGTATCTCTCTGTTTAAACCACCCAAGAACCTGGACATAGTTGCCTCACGATCTTCGGAAACATCAGCATGGATCAGAAGTGTTTCAAGCTCTTGATAGTATTCTTCCACACTACGGCTTCCTTGAGACAGCTTTGTGAGCTTGTTGTGCAGCTCACGGTGGTGATGGCTGGGGACGAACCGTTTTCTCATCAGGCTCTTCATCTCGGTCCAAGTTTCAACAGGATACTCTCCATTACGTCTCCGGGAAGTAACTAGTTGATCCCACCAGCTGAGGGCATAATCATAAAACTCAGTAGCTGCTACTCTCACTCTGTTGATTTTAGTGTAATGCTGATAGTTGAAGACAAGCTCTATCTTCTTCTCCCACTCCAGATAGGCATCAGGGTCGTTTTTCCCATGGAATGGGGGTATTATGAGCTTAAAACCTCCAAAGTTGTCTTGCTGAGCTCTTCCTTCTCTAGCACGTCTGTTCTGCCTTTGACTGTTTTGATTTGATTCACTATCCTGGCTGTAGTAACTTGCAGTCTCATCATCTCCGTGTTGCCTTTGTCGTTCAGCTTCTTTTCTAGGTGCTCTATGACGAGCTCTTCTCTGTTGGTTATCACTGTGAACATGTTCCACACCTGGTTGTAGTTCCTGACGCAGAGCGTCCATTTTGTTGTTCATCATCGTTTCCAAGTGTTTCCAGCATAGCTTCCATCAGCAGCTTGTTGTTTTGCATAACACTAGCTTCTGCCTCATCTTCAGCCATCTTGACCTGAAGAACAAAACAAAACAAAACCCAGTAACTAGTTCTTTACAGCAATTGATTCAGAAATGAGATTTAAACAAGAACAACATGCTAAACACAAACAAAAGAGTAAAACACAATCTGCTGCTTTTAAAAATCGATTTCCTGCAACTAAAACAAACAACAGGCTTACTACACTTAAACACACAGCAAAATAGACACAAAGACCCGAAACTTAACAACTTACACTCAATCTGAGCACACAGAACTTGAATAAGCAAAACAGGAACAGATCTAACACAAAGATGAACCCTAAAATTTTTTTTTTTTGTTTTTTTTGAAGAAACAGGAACGACAACAACTCTAAAACAACTATCTAGATGCAAAAACACACAGACACAAGCCTAACTAGACTTGACGACACACTCAGACACACCTAAACAGCTACGAAAATCACAACAACACTCGATGAACAGGTGCGACACACAATAGAAGATGCACAAAACATATAACACAAAATAAACTAAGAACAGATGCGAAAATAGAGATAGGAAAGAGATTACCCAGAGTATAGAGCGTTGCTCTGATACCACTTAACGTAAAACTCCCTAAGATTCGACACTCTAATGCTGGGTAAGAGATGGAGATAATTCTTGCAAGCAACGAAGGCTTCAAGGCAGGGGGACGTGAGGGGTCACACAAAGGGGATGGAAATCCTTTGATATACTGTGTTGAACTTCTCTGGATATGACACACCAAAGGAGAACAACAATCTGGATATTACACCAGAATAAGGCTAAGAGAATCACTCTCGAAACCAAGAAGAAGAAGAAAACGTTTTTGCATAAAAATGGAGGCTGAGTTTCGACAATGAGAAGAGATTAGGGTTTATAGGAGAAACACAACAAAATAAAATAACTGGGCCAAAACAATGGGCCTAAATAAAAGAAAGATAATTTTCGAAAATAACAAGTAAAATGGGCTTTAGAGAAATCGCCAATGGAGATGGGCTGGCAAGGCTGCAAGTTGGCGAGTGAGCAAAGGGGAAGTGATCTAGTTTTGCCTCGTTAAAAACCTTTCTCCGTAAAACCCAGTGGGACAAAAACGGGGATAGGGAAAAAGAGCACAAAACTAGACCACAAGCTCACTAACCTTCTTGAGCTTGGATCGTCATCAATGTAGCTTCATTTCCCATGTGAATCAAGTAGTTTGTTTGCTCCTGGATTTGGCTAAGCATTCCCGCAACAGCTTCCTTGAGCTTCTTAGACTTAGAACGTGTCATTGGACCAGTTGGGATGGTCAATGACTCCTCGGCTTCAATCGCCTCTGGTTCATGCTCCTCAGCTTCTAGCTCATCTTCTGGTTCAAGTTCCATGATGTCCATGATCATATCAGATTCTATGCACAATCTTCTGATGGGCAAGACACAAAAGGCTGTTCACTTTGCTGAAGATGTTGAGGTATTCAACGAGGATGAAGTAGAGGATGTTAACTACATTGGTGGTTCTGGTTTTCAAGGTCAGAGGAATCAATTCAACAACAACAGAAACTTCAACAACAACTCTCAGTAAGGAGGTTCGAATCAGTTTGGTCAGAGATCATCTCAGAACAGTGGGTATACAAGGAACTATGGAAACTCATCTTATCAGCCCATACCTGCTAAGCTTCCAGATAGCAAGATCGAGTCTATGTTTGAACATATGATTCAAGGACAGCAGAAGCTCACTGTGGATTTAAATGGAAAGATTGATGTCCTATACAATGATCTGAGTGGACGGATCAACGCTATTAATATATAGCAGAAGAAGCTGGAACTTCAGATAGCTCAGAGTTCAGAGGCTGTGAAAAGGCAAGAATGGTTTCTTCCAGGGAAATTAGAGAACCTAAGGGCGCACATCAATGCAATCACCTTGAGGAGTGGGAAAGAGGTTACTCGAGGAGTGAAAATTGGCCAAACTGCAGATATTTTCGTCGATCTTGACGATGAGGATACAGAAATCGCTCTAGTATCGATCGACGCTAGCCATTATCGATCGACACCTATCAAGATACTTTCACGGGACAAATCAAAACCGCATGTATCGATCGATACCACTTCAGTGTCGGTCGATACTGTTGCCACAGTCGAATCAACTCCTAAGATTTCGAAGGAAGTGCCCAATGTAATGGCAGAAAGAGTCTACACACCCAAGATACTTATCCCAGGGATTCTGAGAAGATTAAGAAGGAGGTAGAAGACTCTGGATGCGAGGCAATTATGGATAAGTTGATTATGGAACTTCCTTTCATCGATGCTATCAAGACTTCTCCAGCTTTCAGAAGATACGTCAAGAAGATGGTGTCCAACAACGTGAACCTTGAAGAAGGATGCTTGATGATTACTCATGAGTGCAGTGCAATCCTGACCAACAGGATCCCAAAGAAGCTGCCAGACCTAGGGAGTTTTGTGTTGGATTGTACAATATTCACATACAGATTTGAGCATTATCTCTGTGACATTGGCTCAAGTGTCAACCTCATGCCATATTCAGTTGCCAAAAGGATGGGGATGACAGACTTCAAAACCACAAGGATCTCCCTGATACTTGCTGATCGTTCAGTTAGGCTTCCAGAGGGATTACTCGAAGATGTCCCAATTAAGATTGGAAATTTCTTGATCCCAACTGATTTCATCGTCCTGGAGTACGATGCTGAGCCTAAGGATCCTCTTATCCTAGGCAGACCATCCCTTGCAACAGCTGGTGCTTTGATTGATTGCAGGAATGGGAAGATCGCTATCAACATCGGTGATTTGGCCATGACTTTCAATATGGATAAGATGATGAAGAGACCAACAATCGATGGGCAGACTTTCTTTGTTGACACCTTCAGTGACATAGCTGAAGAGTATTTCCTGGAGATGCATCCTGAGGATCCACTAGAGAGAGCATTGGTCTGTTCAGCCACTTCAGAGGTACATACGTTTGATGATACTGCTGGTTACTCAAAGATGCTCGATTCAGCATCGCTGGTATCGACCGATACTCCCCCAGTATTGGTCGATACCTTGCGACTCGAAGGAGAGTTGGCCGAAAGTTCTAAGCAAGCTGCTGGGCTTGGAGATTGGAGTGCAGAGAATGCTCCTAAGGTGGAACTCAAGCCACTCCCACCAAATCTGAGGTATAGTTTTCTTGGTCCTAATTCTACATACCCAGTAATTGTCAATGCTTCTTTGAACAACACAGAGATTGCCTTACTACTGAGCAAGATGCGCAAGTATCGCAAAGCTCTTGGCTATTCTCTTGATGACATTTCAGGTATATCACCAGATCTGTGCATGCATAGGATTCATCTTGAGGACGAGTCAAAGGCTTGAATTGAGCATCAGAGGAGGCTGAATCTGAATCTGACGGAAGTGGTCAAAAAGGAAGTGATGAAGCTTTTGAAAGCTGGGGTCATCTATGCTATTTAGGATAGCTCTTGGGTCAGCCCAGTGCACGTTGTTCCAAAGAAAGGAGGGATAACCGTGGTGAAGAATGAAAGGGACGCGATGGTTCCTACTAGGACTATCACTGGGCATCGAATGTGCATTGACTACAGAAAGTTGAATGCAGCTACACGGAAGGATCATTTCCCATTGCCATTCATTGACCAGATGTTGGAGAGGTTGGCTAGTCGTCCCTACTACTGTTTTCTCGATGGGTATTCAGGTTTCTTCCAGATTCTGATACATACAGATGACCAAGGGAAGACGACTTTTACTTGTCCCTATGGCATATTCACATACAGGAGAATGCCATTTGGATTGTGTAATGCTCCAACCACTTTTCAGAGATGCATGATGTCTATCTTCACATACATGATTGAGGATTTTATGGAGGTGTTCATGGACGATTTTTCAGTGTATGGATCATCGTTCAAAGACTGTTTGGCTAACCTATGCAAGGTGCTACAGAGATGTGAAGAGAAACACTTGGTCCTTAATTGGGAAAAGTGTCACTTTATGGTTCAGGATGGCATCGTGCTTGGGCATAAGGTTTCTGAAGCTGGGATCGAAGTTGATAAAGCCAAAATTCAGGTTATGACGAGCCTCCAACCACCAAATTCTGTGAAGGATATCCGAAGCTTCCTAGGTCATGCTGGGTTTTACAGGAGGTTTATCAAGGATTTCTCCAAGATAGCACGCCCACTCACTGCTTTATTATGCAAAGAGATCAAATTTGATTTCACGCCTGTATGTCTTACAGCCTTTGAGGAGATTAAAAAGGCTTTGGTGAGTGCTCATATTGTGCAACCTCCTGATTGGACTCTGCCTTTTGAAATCATGTGCGACGCTAGTGATTTTGCTGTTGGATCTGTTCTGGGCCAGAGAAAAGATAAGAAGCTGCACGTCATCTACTATGCCAGCAGAACATTTGATGATGCTCAGAGGAATTACAGCACCACAGAGAAGGAACTACTTGCAGTCGTTTTCTCCTTTGAGAAATTTCGATCCTACTTGATTGGGAGCAAAGTGATTGTTCATACTGATCATGCTGCTCTCAAATATCTGATGCAGAACAAGGATCTTAAGCCTCACCTTTGTCGTTGGGTTCTTTTGCTACAAGGTTTCGACATCGAGGTTAAGGACAAGAAAGGAATAGAGAATGGGGTCGCTGAGCATCTCTCAAGGATTCGGATCGATGCAGACGTCCCTATTGATGATCAACTACCAGAGGAGTCCATTTATTTCATTGAAACTGAGTTTCGAATGGGTTTTGCCGAAACTCAGCAATTCCCACGAATTGCAGGTCTCGGTATCGATGGACACTCCTATGGTGTCGGTCGATACCCGGTGACTTCCGACCCAGTGTTGACTGTTGAACACCTTGGTGTTACGGAGGTATATCTGGTAGCTGCAGCCAATTCTGATCAAACATGGTATGCTGATATCGCCAACTACCTCGCTGCCAATGCAGAACCAAAGCACCTCAAGTACTATCACAAGAAGAAGTTCATGCGTGACATAAGGCGATATTTTTGGGATGAATCTTACCTATACAAGCATTGTTCTGATGGTATTTACAAGAGATGCATTGCTGAGTCAGAAGTACCTAATGTTCTGTTTCATTGCCATGGATCCGACTAGGCTGAATACTTTGCCACTCTCAAGACAGTGTCCAAGGTTCTTCAAGCCGGCTTCTGGTGGCCTACTATGTTCAAGGATACTCATGTTTTCGTTTCGCAGTGCGATGCCTGTCAGAGGAGAGGGAAGATCAGTAAGAGACATGAGATGCCACATAATTTCATCCTTGAGGTTGAGATTTTCGATTGTTGGGGCATTGATTTTATTGGTCCCTTCCTTCGTCATATGGACACAAATACATCTTGGTTGATGTGGATTATGTGGCTAAGTGGGTTGAAGTCATTGCTAGCAGAACCAATGATTCGTCGGTTGTTCTTAAGCTGTTTAAGATCATCATTTTCCATCGATTTGGAGTACCTCGAATTGTGATAAGTGATGGTGGCTCTCACTTTATCAACAAAATTTTCGAGAGGTTACTGAAGAAGTATGGTGTGAACCATCGTGTTGCTACTCCTTATCACCCTCAGACCAGTGGACAAGTTGAGGTTTCCAACAGACAAATCAAAGAGATTCTCGAGAAGACAGTGAATGTTACAAGGAAGGATTGGTCTGTGAAGCTGGATGACGCACTTTGGGCCTACATGACTACTTTCAAGACACCACTTGGGACTACACCGTTTCATTTGCTGTATGGAAAAGTATGTCATCTTCTAGTGGAAATCGAGCACAAGGCAGCATGGGCTACAAAGTTGATGAATTTCGACATCAAGTCTGCTGCTGAGAAGCGATTGATCAAGCTGAATGAGCTCAATGAGATTAGGCATCTTGCCTATGAGAACTCGAAGCTATACAAGGAGAGGACTAAGGCATACCACGACAAGAAGATCATCTCCAGACACTTTGAACCAAATGATCATGTACTTCTGTATAACTCTCGTTTGCAATTGTTTCCTTGTAAATTGCGTTCACGTTGGTCAGGTCCTTTCACAGTCAATGAAGTTAGACCACATGGTGCGATTGTCCTGACAAGTCCTTCAGGCGAAGAGTTCACTGTCAACGGACAAAGGGTGAAACACTATTGGGCGAAAGCGGAGATTCCAGACAGGCACATGACGCCTCTGGATGATGCACCCACTGCCTGAACGGCGGTACAGTCAAGCTAATGACATTAAACGAGCGCTTAGTGGGAGGCAACCCACTGGAGCGTTTGTTTTTGAGTCTTTTTCTTTTTATTTTTCGTTTTTGCGTCTGTGTCAGGATAAACAAGGAGCAAACACGAAATCGCCTGAGTGTCGATCGATACCCCATCGGTATCGGTCGACACCCTACGCGATTGAGAAAGGTTCATCATATCAACTTAAGCCTGGTATCGATCGATACCAGGCCGTGTGTCGGTCGATACTCGATGTTCCAGCACGGTAACTTCTTGTTTTTCACAATTCTACTTGGTTCTTTTGCTTTCTTTCACCAACTATAGGCTAGATAACACTAGGGACAGTGTTATTCAAGTCTGGGGGAGGTAGTCATTGACATTGTTTTTGTTTTTCTTAAGAGTCAGTCGTTTTTGAGTCATTCGTTGTTTTATTGAGTCAAAAATTTGTTTGAGACTGTGATCTTTTTCTTGAATCTATTGATTTGACCTTGCTTCTAAGTGACCATTGTATCAGTTCTAGATCGACTAATGAAAAATCCAAAGGCTGACAAGTTAACTAGAAGACACTCATGTTTTTAGCAAAGTTCTTTAAAGCCTGAGCCAAATTGTTGCACTTCATCGATGCAGTTAGTATCCATAGAGCTTGATTCATCATTCGTATCTGACAAAGGAACCCACGTGTTTAAAGTAATGGTATTTCTCTCCCTGTTATTCTACTTCAGAGGAGATGATCACACAAAGGTGGAAGCGAGGTTAGGAAAATTTCCCGTGATACCATTATTCGCCTACACCTTTGATTACTTTTGAGGGAAGAACCCGGGATTTGATGGCAAACACCATCAATACTCACGTCTCATACCTTGATGTGTATATGCAGATCTAAAAAAAAAAAAAAGAGAACATAATAAGAAATAAGTCTGGGGGAGAGAAATAATACCAGAAAGTGTGGAAAAGGGTGGTTCCTTGTCATGATATTGTATGGGAAAGAATCTAGAAGGTTCTTGGTATTAATCACAGCGATGAAACTGGCGAGGATGACTTGATTGAACGATGCTGTGAAATAATGTGTGTGGTCTGGGAAGCTGAGAATATCTACGGAGAAGTACATGGTGGTAAGATCAAAAAGCTGGTTAGGTGACATTTGGGTGCTTGGAAAAAGGGTCATTGCAACGTTTCAAGAACAAGTGAGTCTCTATGTTTTCAAACCTCTTTCTATGGTTTAGTCTTCATTTGCTTGAGGGCAAGCAAATGCTAAGTCTGGGGGAGTTGATATAACATGGTTTTTACCCCGTTTAAGCCATTATATAAGTACGTTTTATCGAGTCTTTCTACTCGTTTGTAATGTTTTAGAGTCTTTTACAGGTTTTAGCACGTTTGGAGCATAATTAGAGATATTGGAGCTTTCTGGAGCATTTTGGAGCAAAGCAGACGTTCGTGTAGCTGAATACCCGATTTGAAGCATCAGTGTCGATCGATACTGGCTAGTATCGGTCGATACTCATTGAAGAAGACACGACCCGCGACTTTAAACAAGAGTTGAAAAATTGCAAAATCGCCCAAAAGACTTTGATATTTACAAGAAGCCCCAAAACGTGATTTAGGTTATTTAATAGGATTTTACAGCCACTTTGAGAGAGAGGCTTGCTAAGTTTTATTCTAAACATTAATTTACTTTGGTTTTGTGAGAGAGCTTTTGAAGGGAGACGAGTCTGAAACTCTGTTCGTCCGAGAGAAGATTTCGAACCCTCTTGTTACTCTTTCTATTTTATTTGATGATTTATTCAAACATGTTTATTGCTTCAATTTCCATGTCTGAGTAGATCTCTTGTTAGGTTTAGGGTTCTCATAAGGGTTATCTCTGAATGTTAGATTGATTAGTTATTAGGATTCACCATCTAAATTAGTTCTTCACCATAGGTTGTTTGCAAAGCTAATTCTAGATTGATCACCTAGAACTTAGATCTTAGGATAATTGATTAGGCGCGAGAGTGCGATTAATTACCTGATAGAACCTAAGGTGAGCAAAATAACTATTCGCAAAGAGATTTGGTTTAGTTGTTTTGTGAA
The DNA here is from genome assembly GCA_002933935.1 of Eutrema yunnanense. Classification (NCBI taxonomy): domain Eukaryota; kingdom Viridiplantae; phylum Streptophyta; class Magnoliopsida; order Brassicales; family Brassicaceae; genus Eutrema; species Eutrema yunnanense. The sequence continues at coordinate 61,298 of PKML01029432.1, read as the reverse complement.
CAAATTGAACCTGATTTAAAAGCTGATTTAGACCTTAGGATTCGCAAAGAGATTTGGAATTCCTAGGATTTAGATTTAGATAGTTTTCGCAACGAGAGTTGGTTAGCTATATCTTAGTGATTTGAGTTCAAGAACCGCGCTAAATCTGAATCCTGACTAGTTGGTTTATCTGCATTCATTGATTTCCTGAGAAATACCATGAACCTATCTTTCTCCAATCGAATTTACAACCGTTTTAATTTACGTTTTTCTTTCAATATCATTGACCGTTTAGCTTAATTCTCACCTATATAATCTATTGTGTGTCTCTGTGAGTCCTTGTGTTCGACCCCTACTTTACTGCAACTACTGCTTAGTACTTTAGGGTATTAATTTGAGCATATCACTACTCTTCACCACGTTGAGCGTGAGGCAGACGTCATGAAGGATGAGACACTAACGGATGCATCCGAGCAACCATTGAAGATGCTTTCTAAGATGAAGGATCCCGGAAAACATGTTGTTCCATTTTCGATCAAGGTAATGAAATTTCGTGATTTCAATTTTATGAACACATGAAGTGGAGATGAACCACTCTTAGACCCTGGCGGAGCTACAAAGAATGCTGAAAACGTTCTAGAAGAAGGTGCACCCGTCGCACTAGAGGATAACATCAAACCGACAATTTCGACGTGCGAAAAGATCCCTTTTGATGCACACTCTGCCCTTGCTCATATGGGACGTGATGGAGACTTAAATGAAGCCAAGGAGAAGCCAAATATTCCCCTAGGACCAGAAAATATCATTGGAGACAAAGAAGACGACGATCCGAGCAAGACGGCTCGAGACACCTCCACCGCGGTCGCACATTCTCGACCCGCGGCCAAACCTCCATTCGCCGCGGGTGCATGCTCCCGACCCGCGACCGACCTGCCTTCAACCGCGTGTGCGCCTCCTCCTCACGTGGCCAGCCTATGTTTTGCTATTTCTCTGACAGTTCGTGATCTTGCCACACCTCTTCGAGCAAACCGTCTTCACCTTGGATGATTGACCTTTACCACCACTTCAGATCATAAAGAACCACTCTCCCGTGCATCTTCCAGCATGATTCATTCTTATGACGTGACGCAAGCCTCATAAACTTTGACATACAAGCATCCAACACGTTCGCCAAGAACGGACAAAGCAGAAGATTCATACTCCAAGGAAGCTCCAAATCTAATATTCCGTTGTGATCCTAGAGGAGATCAACATCTCAGACTTGATGACAGAAATCTAGAGTGGGAATGGTGTGATATATTTTATACTAAGGATTACAAGGTTAAATCAAAGAAAACTTGTTTTCGGGCAAGACCTTTCTTCGACTAAGCTCACCTAGCTACCGACGTCGAGCTAAATGACTTTAAACAAAATCGCTCAATGGGAGGCAATCCATTTCGGTACGTTTTTGTTTTTAGTTTTCATTCTTTTTCTATTGACATTATCTTTTTCTTAGTTTCAGTTTTCAAAAAAATCTAAAAACACAAAAAAATCAAAAAAAAAAATGAAAAGACAAAAAGATGGAGACACGGTTCGGAACTGCTCGGTCCAGCATGAACTGCAAGGAAGGACTTGACCGCAAAAGGAGCCATCGACCATGGGTGAAAAGCCCCGAGCCACAGGCAGCCGTCCATTCGCCGCGGTCGCGCACACTATACCCGCGGCGAAGCTTCATGTGACCACAGGTGCAACCCTTCGACCCGCGGGCAACGTCATGTCGATCCTGATCGATGTCCCTCGATCCCCGATCGATTCCAAACCATTCCCAATCATCCCCACATCCCATTCCCATCAACACAACACCATTTTCCATTTTCCATTCCCCATTCACCACCATTCCATTCCCACATCAATTCTCCAACCACTTCTAGGTAAGTTTTATTTTTCCTTAAACTTTTTCAATTATTACACACATCTATTTCTCGTCCTTACTCGATTTATTTCACACTAAGGAAAATGCGAATTAAGTCTGGCCATTTCACACTAAGAATGATGAAAGAAATCCATGACGATAATCGACCAATGTGCTTCTACGCTATTTTCTAGTAACCTGTCCTTTCGTAATTTGGTTCAAGACTAGGCGGTATCTAGAATTTCTGTTAATGCAAAATCCCTAGAAGAATTTAGATCGTAGAGATTAATTCTTTAGGATGGAATATACTAGCTCTATTATATTTGGACTTTAACTTGACTTAATTTTCTCATCAAAGGTTTAGGCAAAGATCACAAATCATACATTCATGAAGTTCTTTTACCTTTTACCACTCTTTATCGTGTATGAATGGCCAGCTCATATTTAGTTGGTACCCCGGGCCACCCGAAACTTAACCATTGTTCAAACCTCATGCAACTCTCTTTGTGTCTTATGCGCATATATGTGCAAAAAAGCCGGAGAGGGAGAAACGACACAGTTTTCAGTCACTAAAGACGAAGACAATATGCGATTGGTGGAGGTGAATTCAACAAAGATAAGAGCTTGGTTCTCCCTTGGAAAACTCCAAAATATGATAAAATTTCTTGCCCCTAAGACTCTATATCATAAAGGCGTTTTCCCCTTTCAAAAAAAAATCTAAAAGAATCGAAAGAGAAAGGAAACAAGAGCCTAAAAAGAGTCTAGGTTGGTCGAAATTATTATGAGGCATCCATGGTTCGTTTGTGAGAAGTCTGTCATTCCGAGCACAAAGAAAAATCTAAGTCTGGGGGAACGACATAAAATTTCTGTTTTTGGAGAAAGGAAGAAGTGCAACATTTTTACGTAAGAAGAAGTGACTAGAAGCTGTGGTTATCAATTGGTTCTTCCTCTCTTGATGTTTTGCATAATATCTCGCACCATCCGGTGAAATTACGGTAACCCGAAACAGTTTTAACCTCACCTCTAAATGCCTTTAATAGCTAGCCTCAAATGTCTTGGTTTGATTTTTTTGATGATAAGTTCGCGTTTGCACTTAATGAATTTAGAGAGCTAGTTGACCTGATTTTTAGATTTTGAAAGTTTATATTTCATATGACGGATACCGTGGACTAGTGTTACAAGAATTTATAGTGATAATTTTCTAGGCTAGGTTGCGTTTGATGTAGTTCGATGGTCATGGTTTAGAAGGACGGTCTCCGAGATTTCTAGATCCCTATGATTTTTGTTTGATCATTTCCAAGCTTAAGTTTTGTCTTGTTTGAGGACAAACAAGGTTTAAGTAAGGGGGTGTGATAACACCGTATTTTTACCCGTTTTACTATCTATTTAAGAACACTTAAATAAGTGTTTCACTTGTTTTTACATTCTTTTATTATGATTTTTGCATATTTGCAGTTTTTAGACTCTTTTTAGGTTACTTAGGCAAATACGTCACAAAATAGAGAAAGACAAGATTTTGGACAATTTCGTACCATCAGAGGTTTGACATCGAATGGAGACTTTCTCACTATCCGATCATGCCCAAATTGGGATACAAGATATAAGGGAGAACCACCTTTCATACCCAGTTGATGTCAAGACAATCCAACGGTTAGATCTCAAGATATATCCAATTGACTGAAGGCCTGTTCTGCAGTCTCGCGAAAGAAGCAAGAGAAGAATTTAAGTTTCAACCTCATAGGCCAACCACCGCGGGCTCAAGGTTACTGGCCGCTGCAAAAAAATTACTGGCCGCGCCCAGAGGCTCTCCAGCTGTGGCGAAACACCCTTTGGCCGCTGGTCCAAACCATGCAAACGCGGTGAACCAGAAACGTCCCAAAACAGCTATTTGAAGCCCATCTTCAAGACCACTTCGTTTTCTCTTCAAAGAAACCCTAAGGAGGACTAAAGCAAGAGTTGAAAACCTATAAATACATGTTTTATAGACACAATTTCGTAACCTATATTGTGCCTCTTTTTAGTTTACTTTTTCCAAGTCTTTCCTTAAGTTTTTGTTCTACTTTCGAGATTGGTGAGGAAGTTCTCTCCGGACTTAGTTCTTAAACTCGAGAGGCTTCTTCACCAACCTCCTGCTCTTAATTTAATTGTACGTTTACTTTCTTTAATCGTGTCCTAGTAGTTCTCTTGTTGGGCAAAGAGATCTCAAGGGGCTCTCATGGATCGTTTTCTCATTAGGTTTTAGTGTAGGGTATCGATTATGATTCTTCGTTCTATCCTTATTCTTAATTCATGTTTGCTTGATTAGCTACCTTGCAACTGATCTTAAATATTTTTAGAGTTACGAAAGTACTTGATCCATATGTTTGACCTAGGGTAGACGAGCAAAACCGTCACAAGATTTCGAAAGTATAGTTGTGAAGGGGTTGTGAGCGTTAAGGACTTTTGAGTATAATCACTAAATTTTTGCGCGGCCGGAGACGAAAGCTACCGGTCGAGTACTAAAGTTGTAAGTGTGTAGGGTGTACGAAAGTAGACTACACACAGTGTCCGTGTTCCAAGTTTACAATCTTATTTTGCATACTCGCTTTTTAGTTTACAACCTCTTTTTTACCTACTCGCCTTGCTTACTTGCTTTCTTTACTTTCTCGCTTAGTTTAGTTCAAATTTCTGATAAGTAGGATTTTTCCTCCTCAAGAATCAATCCTAAATATGTTCATGTCATTGCAATATTTCAGGTGTCAATCCAATTGGGGTTTGTTCAATGCAATAAGAATGCAAGATACTGTCTAAGTTAAGCAAACAAAGGGGATTTGGTTTCAATTCTAACAACCTAATTCAATTCAAACAAGCAAATAAGTAAACAAGATTAAACAAGCTTAAACGAGATTAACAATGATTAAAAGAGGATCTTTGGGCAAGGCAATTGAATTGGAGGAATCTCAAGCTAAGCAATGATGTCTATCCAACCACAAAAGAGGATTTCCTTAAGCATAGAACACTAATAAAGATTAGCCTAATCTCTTAGCACTAATCACTTCACTAATTACACATTCAAGAACAAACTCTCATTTGTGAAAATATAATTAGCAAGCATTAAACACAAATTGTAATAGCCAAAATCCACCCTAGACATTCTCTCATGAGCTAAGTATGAAAATCTATTATTTAGCTTAGTTGGCATTTCATCAAACACCTTGTGTGCATGAAATGCCCTTAGTTCTAAATTAGCTTTCTCAAGCCTAATCTAGCATTAAAACCTCTAAATAAGAAAAGAAATAGAATAATTAAGTCGTAGACATTAAAGATTAACAAGAAAAATCCCCAAATCTACCAAACCCAATGATCCAAAAGGGATCTACTCATTAATCATGAAGAACCCAACAAATCCTATGAATAACATGTTAAATCCCATGGTTAGATGATTAGATGATTGAAATAAAAGAAAGACAAGATAGATTAAGAAGATTTAGACTTAAGATTGCATTAGAATCCAAAGGTCTCTTGCAAAAATCCAAGAACAAAAATAAAAGAGAGGTTTTTGCTTTAGAAACTAGGTAGAAAAAGACATAGAATGAAAATAGGTTTTTTTTTTGCTATTTATAAGAAGTTGGGCGGACCGGGTCAACCCGGGACAAACTGGGTATTGACCCGGTCAAACTTGGGTCGAGACTCCATACCGGGCGGCGGTCGGGCGGTGTAGGCGGCCAGTACTGGTCGAGAGCTTCATGCCGGTTCGAGACAGGCCGGCACGGATGGTCGGTATTGTTCCTGGTCGAGCTTGGATTTGACATCGAACGGTGGTACCGGTCGAAGCTGGGCCGGCATGGGATGTCCTGAAGCTTCATGCTGGGTTGAGACGAGCCGGCACGGGTGGTCCCCATTTGACATGTCCGCATGATGGCTGCGTACCGAACGGTGGTACCGATCGAAGTTGGGCCGGCATGGGATGTTATGAAGCTTCACGCCGGGTTGAGACGAGCCGGCACAGGTGGTCGGCATTTAACATGTCCGCATGATGGCTGCGTATCGGACGGGCATACCGGTCGAGACTGGTCCGGCATGGCGTGCTGAGGTCGATATCGGGTCGAGACGGGCCGGCACGGGTGGTCGGCATTCTCCCTGGTCGCTTGAAGGTTAAGTACCGGACGGGGGTACCGGTCCGGGATAGTTCGGTGGTCTAGCGGCCAGACGGATATGCCTACGGAAAAATCGCGATATATCCTGGAATACATGTCCGAATGGCCTCAAATCACCTCCAGTAGATAGCTAACTCACTTGGCTACAACTCCTATGAATTATTGAGGCTGAATCAGATCGGAAATTCTTCGTTCTGCCAGTTCTTTCAGACGCCTCGGATGAGCTTTTCCTACTCTTATGCTCCATAACTCCATATATCCCCAAAATACCTCCAAGATACCTAAACACACTCCAAAACATGCAATACTCTCTAGGACCTAGTGCACACTAGCTAAACTCTAAATTGGACCAAAAAACTAAGAAAAACTATCAAAACACATGCATGAGACTTAAAATGCCAAGATAAATGCATGCTAGAAAGAGTACAATATGAGAAAGAGTACAATATGCCAAGATAAATGCATGCTAGAAATAGTAAAATAGAAAGAGTACACATGCATGAGACTTAAAATGCCAAGTATATACATGATGTCGGAATCGGCTATTTGAGCTAACAAGAGTGGTAAAAAGGGAAAAGATAGCTCAAATATGTATATGGTATCCATGAGTCCACTCTTCAATGTACAAGCATGATAATTCAAGTCAAGATGAGAGTTCACTAGGTCGAGTTGAGATCAAATCAAAACATGCTTCAACCAAAACATAAACATTCAACCCGCAAGATCAAAGCATGAATCATCCTTAACTTCGTGATCGCTCAAATGCATCAAAGAACTCCTAACGAGGGCATTAATTCAATCTCTTAAGTTTACATTCCACATGGACATTCCTCCCAATGCAAGTGAGTGCGAACCTATATGCGTCTAGACTCAATCTTAATCATGCGAAATGCAACTACAAGCTTTTTTTTATGTTAAAAATTTTCAATTTTGTGTGGTTTTTCTATGAATGAGACTCAAGTATGCAAAGAGAAAAATAAGAAAACAAAACACAAGGTCAAAAGACACAAACCCCTCCCCCAAACTTGAATTGCACCGTCTCGGTGCAACAAAAGTCTTAGAGAGAGCAAACATAATGCGAAAAGATGAATGTACAATGAAATGGAGTGCGAATGATCATACCTTGGAATGGAGGAAAGGGAGTGGTGGAGTGACCTATTAGGAGAGGCATTTGAGCTCCAACATTGAACACCGTTGTTGCTTTGCCATGACCGTGCGACCATCGAGAACCTTGCAACCACTCAACAAAAACATCAAAAGACCCTAGAAACAAAAAATCAAACTTGAAAGCAAAGAGAATATATACAATGGGGATGTCTCCCAAGTGCACTTTGTTTAAAGTCACTAAGTTTGACTTTGGTTACCCTTTTAGGCTGGTGATGGAAGAGTGTGAGAACTCCATGGAGGGTCCTTGAGCTCAAGTTTGAGGACTGTGCTCATGACCTCTTGAAGATCAGCTTCCCATTTCTCCTTAAGCTCCCGTGTGAGGATGGCTTTGACCGAGGAAAAAGGCTTGGACCGGCCCTTGCATTTGATCTTGTACTCAATCATCCCGTCCTCATACTTCCACGGTGTGAGCGTCATGGTGGCGGGCTGGTCTAGTGCGGTGATATGTTCATATTTTGCATGGTTTAGCATACATCTCACTTAGAGTTTTGTGTCATTTGCATGCATAATCATGTTTTTGTCTTGCATTTAGGTCTAATTTAGAGATTAGGACATTTGCATTAGGTCCAGTGAGTTCTTGCATGATTTGGAGTATTTTCTAGGTGATTGGAGGCAATTGGGCATATTTGGAGAGTTGGACCAAAGTAGAGTGCAAAGTCCATCCGATACGCCGGAAAGCTGTGGCTGGACGGATGCTTTCCGATCTGAATCAGCTTGAATGTTCTTCACGAAAGATGTAGAGGAAGGACTCAGATGTTTACAGGAGTTGGAATCAAGTCATTCGGTCGTGTGGTTTGAGAGATATAGCTGATTTACTAAAGATATATCCGCCAGCCGAGACAGTTTTGCTCAATACCGACTTGTTGTACCGAGGAGTGACATCGGTATTCACCAAAGCAGCAATACCGACATCACAAGTCGGTACTGAAACAGGGGGGAAGTCCCCTTAGCACCGACATGTTGTACCGAGGAGTTTCTCACCCAAACCAGCCAAGTTCACCCGAGTTTAAGTTTATATCTTTGTTTCTTTCTTTAATCTTTCACATTCCTATTCTCTAATCATGATTAACATCACCTCTTTCATGAGAATTGGTATATTCTTCATGATTAGTGAGTAGTTCATTTTGGAGCTCATGGATGAGGTAGATTATGGGAATTTCGTGATAGATCTAGGATGTCTAGGGCTTAGTTTACATCTTCCCACACTTATTTAGTGTTCATAATGCTAGATTATGCTTGAAAAAGCTAATCTAGACAATAGGGCATTTCATGCACACAAGGTGTTCGATGAAATGCCCCAAGAACTAAATAATGGATTTTGCTTGCTTAGCATATGAGAGTAGTTGTCTAAGGAGTATTAGGGCCATTGGAACATATGTTTAATGCTTGCTAATCATCTTATCACAAACGAGAGTTTGTTCTTGATTTGGTGATTAGCAAAGTGATTAAGACCATGACAATGGCTTAAGCTTGTTTAAGTGTTCTAGGCTAAGGGAATTGCTTGTTTGTATGTATTGACATCTAGATAGATCATGAAAGGACCCAAAATCCATAACCTCATCCAAGAGCTTGCCTTTATATCTTTCTAATCTCGTTTAGCATTCGTTTACTTGTGTTCTTGCTGTTAATTTGAATCATTTAGGTTGCTAGAAAACTAAAACCACCTTTGTTTGCTTAACTTAAGAAGATTTATGTATTCCTAGCGATTGAAACTTAACCCTTGGATTCGATACCTCATATGCTACTTAGGCATTTGAGTAATTGATACACGGCAAAAACCATGTATCATGCAGTCTTCTCCCCGTCAAGCTTGCTTGGTTTGTTCTTAGCAAAGGCAAAAGGATGATTCTTATCTTGTGTCTTCATTTTGGCTTTAGTGCCTTCACCTTTTTCTTGCTTCTTTTTACCTTCATTCTCTTTCATAATTGTGGAAGGGTGAGGAGATTCCAAGCAAGCTTTATCAACTCACGAAGCCTCTTTACCATTACCATAACCGAAACTCTTCTTCTCATGAGACTCTCCTTGTTCTTCATAGACCTTTGGGGGTGGAGCTTAATTAACTATCTCACAACCTCCCATATACTTCACTTCCTCGGCACGAGACTCATCATCCTCAATAGTAATTGTGACACAAAGCTTGTTGGAGGAAGCCTTCATTGGGTAGTAAACTTTGTCATTCACATTCATAAGAACTATCCTTTGGTTTTTAAAGTCCATGCTTGCACCGGTAGTATTGAGGAATGGGGTTCCAAGGAGGAGTGGGAGCTTGTTGGCCTTCTTCATTTCCATAACAACGAAATCCGTTGGGACTATGCAATTCCCAACCTTAAGCGGATAATTTTCAACAAGACCGAGTGGCTTCCGTGAAGAAGCATCTCCAAAAGTGATGGGAGATGGGTGATGGGTGATATTTCTTATCCATAGACTCTTAAGCATCTCTGATATTCCCATATTTTACATCTCTTAGCATGCCATTTTGTCATTGTTTTGTGTTTCATGCATGTGTCTTGCATATTTTTTAAGGCATTTAGGTCTAAATTAGGGTAATAGGTGTATGCATTAGGTCCTAGTCAGTTTTTCATGCATTTGGAGTGTTTTAAGGTAATTTGGAGACAATTGATGATATTTGGAGATATTTAGAGAAATGGGCCAAAAAGTCCATCCGAGGAGCGGATTGATGTGGCTGGACGGAGACTTTACGATCCGAATCGGCTTGGATGACCTTCAGAAAAGTTGTAGAGGGGTGAGTTAGCTGTCCAGGGGAAGTTTAATCAAGCCATTCGGACCAGTGGTTCGAGAGTTACCACGGTTTGACTGGAGACGTATCCGCCTGATCGAGAAACTAGTGCCTTGTACCGGCCAACCACACCGCGGGCCTTCCATCCGGTCTGATACATCCGGTGCTAACACAGGAGAAATGACCGGCCCGTTCACAAATCCTCGACCGGCCAGAAGCCACACGGTCCAACACAGCAGCATTCACAACGCCCACTATCCGGCCGGTTCGAAAATAAGGCCAAATGAAGACCTTACCGTGCCCAGTTTAATCTGAGAAATTGAGTTAGCTTTCCAAGCGAGTAGATTCATGTCATTCCAATAGGCGGTTCAGGAGATACGGGTGATTTATTGAAGACATGTCACTGTCGGAAAATGCAGAGGCAGTCCGAAGCAGCTGAAAGATCATGTCGGATGGAATCCTTCCCATGCCCAGTTTAATCTGAGCTCTTGATAAAAGTCATGCGAAATTGAGTTAGATTTCTAACGCGAGAAGCTCATTCTGAGTAATATTCCAGGATTTATCGCCGATTTAATGGACACATATCAACTCTGCCTAGTCCAAGATCCGACCCGATTTGCCTCGGGTCGACCCGGTTCGAACACTTTGTGTATTTATGCAAATTTTAGACATTTCTAAACCTAAGTTTTCTTCTTTCTAGAGTTGGGTTGTATCCCAAACTCTTCTTATGATTTTGGAGGGATTTTGATTGTTCTTCATACAAATGCCACTCTAGAGAAGATTTCTTCACTCTTATCTTTATATTAATGTATCTTCTTTATCTTTATGTCTTCTTCTTTTATGTTCTTCATGTTTAGACTTTAGACCTTTTTGTTGGATTTTGGATTTTGCTTTATTTGGATGGTTTGATGGTTGATTGTTGATGCTTAGGACTAGATAAACATTTGTTCTCATGTTAGGAAGGATATTAATGCTAGGATTGAATTGAAAACTCATTTCTAGAACTTAGACATTTCATGCACACAAGGTGTTCGATGAAATGTCTAGAAAATTTCTAAGCATGCTTTTCATTCTAAGTGATCGGTGGATGCTGACTTTAGGATGAATTGTTGAATAAAATGGACTTGTGGTAAATTATGGATTATCTAAGTGATCGGTGGATGCTGACTTTAGATGATTCGTACAATGATTAGTGTCACAAGATTGTGCTAATCTACTTGAAAGTGATCCATGTCATAAGAATAAATGTGCATTGAATGTTTAGGCATCGTTAGTTAATTGTCTTGATGGTTAGATGATGATGATTTAGATTGCATCTTGTTAGATCCTTCACTTAGGTTGATCTTAAAGCTAGTTTTGGATTGAGAGATCAAAACTAGAGCTTAAGCATTTCACGCCCGAGAGGTGTTCGATGAAATGCTTGAACCAAACCTTTTGTGAGCTTTTCATGCCTAGCCAATGAGAGTTGATGTCTAGGGTGATTAGTGAACTAAGTAAAATTGGAGATTAAAGCTTGTTAATCATCTTATCACAAACGAGAGTTTGATCTTGATTTGGTGACTAACAAAGTGATTAGTGCCATGAGAATGGATTAGTCATAATTATGAATTTCATGTTCTAAGATATTGTTTAATTCAATCTTTGGCATCATTATTTGATTGTTAATCATTCATTTGATAGTTTATTTCATGAACCAACACTTATATCTTTTGTTTTCCTTCTTGCATTTGCTTTCTTAAATTAAAACGAAAACATAAAAAACCAAAATCATTTGCTCTAGCTTAGGAAGTTTCATGTATTCTTAGTGCATTGATCTTAACCTCTTTGGTTTGATCATCAATTACTACAATGATATGAGTAGGTTTGAGTAATTGATATGAACTTAATACAAACTCTATTTATCAATCTCATGGGACATGACGTTTACACTTGAATCGGAGTCACATAGAGCATCCTCAATCTCCAAATCTCCAAGAGAGCAAGCTATAGAGAAATTACCGGGGCTCCCGAGCTTGGGAATAGTCTTAGTCGCGACCTTTGTCAATCCTTGTGAATCAAAGCAAGAAACACTACCCTTGTCTTCAACCATGGTCACGTCTTCATCATTCCCAAGGGTCACCCCCCCCCCCACCTTGTTCCTTAATGTCCACATTGAGCTTCAAGGGAACGTTTCTAGTGCAAAGGTCTTCGACTTGCGAACAATAGAGTAGAAGCTCAATTTCTCTAATGGCCGCTGCATTCGTATCATTAGAACGCGATTCAGTAGAGAATATGGCATTGCAATACTCGTTTGGG
>PKML01029432.1:35744-48800 GCA_002933935.1 Eutrema yunnanense | reverse complement strand
GGAGGTGGTGGGTGTGCTTGAGCTTGTGGGTTTCCATTTCCACCATTAGCTCTGTGGTTTCCATTACCACCATTCCCTTGTTGTTGCTCAAAAGCAACGTTCTCATTGAAGTTACCAACCGGAGGTTCTTTAACGTTGTTCATACCCAACCTCTCGATGTGTTGAGCTCGTCTTCTTTCTCTCCTTTCTCTAAGTCCACGTTCCAATAGATGTATGTCGTCGATTGGCTCAACAAGGTTGTCTCCACCTCTAGCCCTTGTGTTCATACACTTATATGAAAATAGAAGACTAGATAGAGAGATTAGTAAACAAAGAAAATAAAAGCTTAATCTCAAAAATAATCCAAATCCTATTGACTAATCTAAAACCCCAACTGGCAACAGCGCCAATTGATAAGTAGGATTTTTCCTCCTCAAGAATTAATCATAAATATGCTAATGTCATTGCAATATTTTAGGTGTCAATTCAATTGGGGTTTGTTCAATGCAATAAGAATGCAAGACACTCTCTAAGTTAATCAAACAAAGGGGATTTGGTTTCAATTCTAACAACCTAATTCAATTCAAACAAGCAAACAAGATTAAACAAGCTTAAACTAGATTAACAATGATTAAAAGAGGATCTTTGGACAAGACAATTGAATTGGGAGAATCTCAAGCTAAGCAATGATGTCTATCTAACCACAAAAGAGCATTTCCCTAAGCCTAGAACACTAATCAATATTAGCCTAATCTCTTAGCACTAATCACTTTACTAATTATACATTCAAGAACAAACTCTCATTTGTGAAAATATAATTAGCAAGCATTAAACACAAATTCTAATAGCCAAAATCCACCCTAGACATTCACTCTCATGAGCTAAGTATGAAAATATCTTATTTAGCTTAGTTGGCATTTCATCAAACACCTTGTGTGCATGAAATGCCCTTAGTTCTAAATTAGTTTTCTCAAGCCTAATCTAGCATTAAAACCTTTAAATATGAAAAGAAATAGAAGAATTAAGTCCTAGACATCAAAGATTAACAAAAGAAATCTCCAAATCTACCAAACCCAATGATCCAAAACGGATCTACTCACTAATCATGAAGAACCCAACAAATCCTATGAAGAACATGTTAAATCCCATGGTTAGATGACTAGATGATTGAAATAAAAGAAAGACAAGATAGATTAAGAAGATTTAGACTTAAGATTGCATTAGAATCCAAAGGTCTCTTGCAAAAATCCAAGAACAAAAATAAAATAGAGGTTTTTGCCTTAGAAACTAGGTAGAAAAAGACTTAGAATGAAAATAGGGTTTTTTTTTTTGCTATTTATAAGAAGTTGGGCGGACCGTCAACCTGGGACAAACCGGGTATTGACCCGGGCAAACTTGGGTCGAGACTCCATACCGAGCGGCAGTTGGGCGGTGTAGGCGGCCGGTACTAGTCGAGAGCTTCATGCCGGGTCGAGACAGGCCGACACGGACAGTCGGTATTGTTCCTAGTCGGGCTTGGATTTGACACCGGACGGTGGTACCGGTCGAAGCTGGGTCGGCATGGGATGTCCTGAAGCTTCATGCCGGGTTGAGACGAGCCGGCATGGGAGGTCGGAATTTGACCTGTACGCATGATGGATGCGTACCGGAGGGGCATACCGGCCGAGACTGGTCCGGCATGGCGTGCTGAGGTCGATACCGGGTCGAGAAGGGCCGGCACGGGTGGTCGGCATTCTCCCTGGTCGCGTGAAGGTTAAGTACTGGATGGGCGTACTGGTACGGGACAGGTTGGTGGTCTAGCAGCTAGATGGATATGCCTTCAAAAAAATCGCGATATCTCCTGCAATACATGTCTGAAGTACTTCAAATCACCTCCACTAGACAGCTAACTCACTTGGATAGAACTTCCATGAAAATTATTGAGGCTGAATCAGATCGTAAATCATTCGTTCTGCCAGTTCTTACAGACGTCTCGGATGAGCTTTTCCTTCTTTTATGCTCCATCACTCCAAATATCCCCAAAATGCCTCCAAGGTACCTAAACACACTCCAAAACAAGCAATACTCTCTAGGACCTAGTGCACACTAGCTACACTCTAAATTGGACCAAAACACTAAGAAAAACTATCAAAACACATGCATGGGACTTAAAATGCCAAGATAAATGCTTGCTAGAAAGAGTAAAATATGAGAATATCAATTTTCAGCACCCGTTTCGTGATAAAAACCATAAACCTTATTATCGTTTTAGACTTCCTTACTAACTCTCTTTCTAAGGTCCGCAGAACAACATTCCCCCCATGTGGATCGATACCTAAAATACTACAACGCACGTATGTGCACTTGCAGAACTTTTAGGTTTACAAATTTAAAACTTGAAGTTTCGGAGACGAATATGAGCGCATCAAGTTTTTGGCGCCGTTTCTGGGGAGGAAATCAGTACTCGTTCTGTCACACTTTAGAGGTCAGTAAATCGACTATAGAGCAAACTTTTTTCTTTATAATTTTTTTTTTGTTTTTACTTCGTTTTAGGCTTTGAAATGTGAACTCGCCTCTGGAGCGAGATTGCTACTACGATGTGAGAGCAGAATCTCACAACCTTGGCATTTCAGGTCGTATGTTCTAGAGAATGACTTAGAAGATTTAAAGAAAAAGTTTGTATATTTCTTTGTTTGCCAAGAATTCGGTGTCTTACAATGTGGCTTCCCTTTCAAACTTATACTCGCTCAAATGTAACTGCCTAAGCTCAATTATTCACATTAAACTTAGAATTAAATTCGTAATCTTTGTTTTCAATGTTGAGCTTGATTCTAGGATCTTGAATTAGTGTGTTTGAATTTTTAGACGCAAGTTCATCCTCCTAGCAATCTCGCTTCTTCCTGCGTGCTCGGCTCCTTCCAGCTTGCGGGCTCCCTTGATGAGGTCTACTCGCATATTGGGCTTTTTTTTAGGCCTATTCAATCCAGCTGGGCCTTGAGTGTGGAATTTGGGCCCAACAGTTGCCCCCAGCATCCTTAATGATTTATCACTGAGGATGCGAAGCTGCGATCTCGGGTCCTGATTGATTTCCTTAGCCGATATTTTCTTGCCATCTCGGATCTCTGATTGATTTATTGAGTGCTCAGATGCCGAGTTTGCAGGGATCCTATAATATCTTGTGCGACTTTTAAGGGATATGATAGGGCGAGTGGGTAGTGGATATAAATGGGCGGTTCACGCAGCTGCAACTTCCCACGCCGCCTCGACTCCCACTTGCCAACGTAAGGATGTCTTTTTACTTTTTTCCTTTTTTCTTTATTACTTCTGCTCCTTTAATTGAACTGTCTTCGCCTCATTTTTACTTTTATCCGAGATACTCTCTTCTGTAAAAACTCATCCTCCATTGTTTCCGGCCAAATTTCTTCTTTCATCCTCGATTTTTTGCTCTTTCTTCAATGGCGTCTTCCTCGCAGCTGGGTGCTTCTCTCCTCCTCGCCGATCGGTTCGACTCTCACTCGAAGAGTACGATTTTGGCTGCCGAGCTCGCAAGAAGAAAACTTAGGTTTAAAAATGTCTAAAATTTGCATAAATACACAAAGTGTTCGAACCAGGTCGACCCGAGGCAAATCGGGTCGGATCTTGGACTGGGCAGAGTTGATATGTGTCCACTAAATCGGCAATAACTCCTGGAATATTACTCATAATGAGCTGAATCTTCTTGCGTTAGAAATCTAACTAAATTTCTCATGACTTTTATCAAGAGCTCAGATTAAACTGGGCATAGGAAGGCTTCCATCCGACATGATATTTCAGCTGCTTTGGACTGCCTCTGCATTTTCTGACAGTGACATGTCTTCAATAAATCACTTGTATCTCCTGAACCGCTTATTGGAATGACATGTATCTACTCGCGTTAGAAATCTAACTCAATTTCGCATGACTTTCATCAAGAGCTCAGATTAAACTCGACACGGTAAGGTTTCATTTGGCCTGATTTTCGGACCGGACGGAATAGACCGGCCGGATAGTGGGCTGTGTGAATGCTGCTGTGTTGGACCGTGTGGCTTCTGGCCGGTCGAGAATTTGTGAACGGGCCGGTCATTTCTCCTGTGCTAGCACCGGATGGATCAGACCGGTTGGAAGGCCCGCGGTGTGGTTGGCTGGTACAAGGCACCAGTTTCTCGACCAGGCGGATACGTCTCCAGTAAAACCGTGGTAACTCTCGAACCACTGGTCCGAATGGCTTGAGTAAACTTCCCATGGACAGCTAGCTCACCCCTCTACAAGTTTGATGAAGTTCATCCAAGCCGATTCGGATCGGAAGGTCTCTGTCCAGCCACATCGTTCAGGCGCCTTGGATGGACTTTGCATTCTACTTTGGCCCATTACTCCAAATATCATCATTTATCTCCAAATCACCTTAAAACACTCCAAATGCAGGCAAAACTGACTAGGACCTAATGCATACACCTATTACCCTAATTTAGACCTAAATGCCTTAAAAACTATGCAAGACACATGCATGAGACACAAAACAATGACAAGAATGCATTCTAAGAGATGTAAAATATGGGAATATCAGGCGAACCGCCCAATGGCGCCTGCCAGATCTGTTCTTTCGAGATCATCTTGGCGAGCTGATATTAGGCGATTCTGTTATATGAGAACCGATATCAAGTTCTGGATCTCAGCTATCTGATCCGGGGCCGGGTGGTTTAAGGTTGTAGGTCTCGAAGGATTACCGGTTTTGTTAGTCCCAGTCTTGACATTCGCTTCCGAGGTGGTATTAAGAACGTTTGTTGTTCCATCCAAGCTTGCCGGAGCGATTGCGTCAGGCGCTGGGTTGGTGAGATGGAGGTGTTTATAACTCCGGATGAAGCAGTGATTGCTGCGCTTGTTGTGTCTGACATTATCCTTTTTGAGTATCAAATTTCGTATGTTAAAAGAATGAAATTGATTTGCTTCTCCCCACAGACGGCGCCAAATTGTGAGAGCAGAATCTCACAACCTCAATCATTGGCTTTTCAGGTCGTATGTTCTAGAGAATGACTTAGAAGATTTAAAGAAAAAGTTTGTATATTGCTTTGTTTGCCAAGAATTCGGTGTCTTACAATGTGGCTTCCCTTTCAAACTTATACTCGCTCAAATGTAACTGCCTAAGCTCAATTATTCATATTAAACTTAGAATTAAATTCGTAATCTTTGTCTTCAATGCTGAGCTTGATTCCAGGATCTTGAATTAGTGTGTTTGACTTTTTAGACGCAAGCTCATCCTCCTAGCAATCTCGATTCTTCATGCGTGCTCGGCTCTTTCCAGCTTGCGGGCTCGCTTGATGAGGTCTCATCCCATACTGGGCTTATTTGTTAGGCCTATTCAATCCGGCTGGGCCTTGAGTGTGGAATTTGGGCCCAATAGTTGCCCCAACATCCTTAATGATTTATCACTGAGGATGCGAAGCTGAGATCTCGGGTCCTGATTGATTTCCTTAGCCGATATTATCTTGCCATCTCGGATCTCTGATTGATTTCATGAGTGCTCAGATGCCGAGTTTGCAAGGATCCTATAATATCTTGTGCGACTTTTAAGGGATATGACAGGGCGAGTGGGAGAGTGGGTAGTGGATATAAATGGGTGGTTCACACTGCTTCAACTTCCCACGCCGCCTCGACTCCCACTTGCCAAGGTAATGATGTCTTTTTACTTTTTTCCTTTTTTCTTTAATACTTATGCTCCTTTAATTGAATTGTATTCGCCTCATTTTTACTTTTATCCGAGATACTCTCTTCTGTAAAAACTCATCCTTAATTGTTTCCAGCCAAATTTCTTCTTTCATCCTTGATTTTTTGCTCTTTCTTCAATAGCGTCTTCCTCTCAGCTGGGTGCTTCTGCCCCCCCCCCCCTCGCCGATTACAAGAAATATGCGTATTAATAGCGGCTGTTAAATGCTATGATTCAACTACCATAGCTTTTCCTAAAACGCTCTGACAGCGCCCGTCATTGTAGGTCGGATACTTTAGATAGTGGTTTTTGGCAATGCTATCATATCTTCATCTAATATAGCGGGTTTTTCGATGAAATCATATATTTTATAATAGCAATTGTTTTTAGTTATTGAATATTTTATTCATAATTTTTTTCTAATTTTACTATAGCAGTCGATATATGTAATGATTTCTGCAATTTGTTCCCATAAATTAATATTTATTATTTATTTGGATAATTAGACAATAAAAAAATCGATAAAAAAGACATTAAAAAGAAATAGCCATATTTTATTATATTTTATATGCAACATGATACATAATACAAAATTACAAATTACAAATTACAATGTAAAATTACATAAATAAAATATAAGTTTATACAACATTGGTGATTAAACTTGTGAGTTTACAGTGGGAATATTTAGAGTTTAAATCTTAATAAAAAAAAAACCTCTTCGCTTCCTCCTGCTTCCTCCACTTTAGACTTAGATTCATCATCTTCACCTCTATTGGTTCCACTAGCCTAATACAAGTAAGACCATAAGAACACACTCTTTTGCTCTCTCTCTCCCTCTTTAGAAATTGAAAGCTAAATCAATGAGAGTTTTATTATACCAATTTCATGTTGTACTGTTGCATACTCTTGACATATTCACTCTTTCTGCTCTCTGCCTTGGAGGCGTAAGGCGCTTTATCCTGTAATTACAGATTCAGAAAACCAAAATTAGCCTTGAGTATATACAGATCCACAAAGATGAAACAATCGATTTTCAATAGCAAAAAATACTCACTTCCTCACTCATAGACTTCCATTTAGCTCCGGCAGCTTTACCAACCTAAGTGATATTTAACAATGATTACTAACATTTGAGCATTCTGATCTGATATTCAAGTGAGTAACATAACAACAGAGCATCATAGAAAATAAAGTACAAAAGCAGCTCATCAATCACTAACGCAGAGAGAAAGAACATCCATAAATCATATTATTCATTCAGATTCCTACTACAAATTCACTAGGTAGCTTCAATCTCATAACAGATTGTAATGTGAAATGATCTAGGACTAACACCAACGATTGTCTTACTGAAGAAGCAATCTCTCACATAATCAAGTGAGTAGAGAAATCACAACAACAATCATTACTGAACCTAAGCTAACATATCAACAGAACATCCATGGAAACAAAACACAAATCAACCACTAAATCAAACAAACTCGAGAAATTAAAAGCATCAGATGAAGCAAGTGACCGAGATTGTCCAATTCTTATGGCTCGAAACATCGCCTATGGCCACAGAAAGAATCAAGAAGAAGAATCATACCATATTTTTGAGAGGAGGTGGGTGTTTCTGGTTCCATCGCCTATGGCTCCGTCGCTTCCGTCGATTTATATTATACCAACTACCATATCGCCTATGGCTCCGTCACTTCCGTCGCCAGCAGACGATCAGGAGCGTCAATAGGAGTAAGAGGGTTAGGATTCCGCCGGCGACACTCCGGGCGATGATGCCGATTTGCTTCTCTTTGTTCTTGTACTCAGGTGTAGGTGTTGGTTTCGCCGACGGCGCAAGAGAGAGGAATCGAGAGAACGAAAGTGAAAGAAATAGCAAAAGGTGATTTTTGGCCGTTGTCTCACTTCGTCTCTCGAACCCTAGAGAGAAAAGGAAAGAATAAAAAAAAGTATAAGGATCCAACGGTGAAGGGTCAAAATCAGGGAAAGAAAAGTATAAGGATCCAACGGTGTTAGATTGTGCCACGTAATCGATCAGAGTGATACATTCCCATTGGTTCTGATCTTGAGAATGTTTATTTATTTTCTCATACCCTAAATAAAATGATTTTTATCAGGTTTTATTTATATTTTTAATTTGAAAATATTTTATATCAATGATTTTATGATAAATTATTATTTTTGTAATAATATATAATTTTTTAATTTACACAAATACTAAAAACAAAAAACTATATAATAAAGGTTGTGAAACCCTAAATGATAGATGAATGAAAGACTAAGTAAATAATATATAATTTTGGAGTTTACAAAAAAATTAAAAACAAAAACTATATAACAAATGTTGTGTGACACTAAACTATAGATGAAAGACTTAGTAACTTATCATTAGTTTGTAGGGTTTGTATGTTTGTAATCATTTTTGCAATGATTTTGTAATCATTTTCAATCATTGACAATCATTTTAACTTTCATTTGGTAATTTGACAACATAACATAAATAGTTTAGACCCTAAATGAACATAATCTATACCCTAAACACTAACTAAATAAAATCAATAATAAACACTTAATTCTTTCTTTTGGTTGTATCTTTAAAATTTATATATATATATATATATATATATAATTTTAAGACAAAATTTTATTATATATTCTATTGTTATTTCATAAATAACAAATAAATTATATCCTATACCCTAAACCCTATACACTAAATCGTAACCCTAAACCCCAAATCAACATAATCTAAACTATATGCCAATGCCCTAAACCCTAAACTATATTTTAATTTTATCTTTAAAACATTACATGTTTAGATTATGTTATACGTATTACACAAAAATTCATTGTATATTCCATTGAAAATTGGGAAATTTCAAAGAAATTTTATTTCACACAATAAACTCTATACTACAATGCCCTAAACCCTAAATCAAGTATTCAAGACTTAATTCTTCTTTTATTTATTTTTTCAAAAACTTATATATTTCAAATCTTATACCTTATACAGTTTGATATATTATGGTTTTTACCCTGTTTAGGCCATGATATAAGTCCTTTTTATAGAGTTTTCTAGTGTTTTGTAGTTTTTTAGAGTCTTTTACAGGTCTTAGCACGTTTAAAGCATTATTGGAATTATTGGAGCTTTCTGGAACAATTTGGAGCAAGAGCTGAAGTCGTGTTGCTGAGTACCTGATTTCACGACAAGCATCGATCGATACCCCCTGGTATCGATTGATACCCATCGCAGCAAGATACGACCCGCTAGTTTTCCAAGATTTGAAGAATTGCAAAAGTGCCCAGAAGTCTTTAATAATTACAAGAAGACCCCAACTCGTGTTTTAGGTTATAAATAGGATTTTATAGCCACTTGTTTAGGCTAAGCTTTATTTTCTATACTTTGGTTTGAGACAATTCTGAATCTCCCTTTGTCCGAGATCAGATCTCTAAACCTTTTCTGATTATTTATTTGATGATCTATTCAGTTATGTTGATTGTTTTATTCTTCATGTCTGAGTAGATCCACTTTAGGTTTATGGTTTTCTCATAAGGATTTCTCTGAATGCTAGGTTAATTATCTGTTTAGAATTCACTATCTGAATTAGTTCTTCACCATAGGTTGTTCTCAAAGCTAATTTTAGGTTGACGAATATGGAACTTAGATCTTAGGATAATTGATTAGGCACTTACCTGATAGAACCTAGGTGAGCAAATTGATTATTCGCAAAGAGATTTGGTTTAATTGATTTGTGAACATATCAAACTTGAACTTTAAAGCTGATTTAGAATTTAGGATTCGCAAAGAGATTTGGAATTCCTAGGATTTAGATTTAGATAATTTTCGCAACGACAGTTGGTTAATTATACCTTAGTGATTTGAGTTCAAGAACTGCGCTAAATCTGAATCCTGTTAGTTAGTTTATCTGCATTCATTGATTCCCTGAGAAAAACCCTGAGCCTATATTTCCCCAATTGAATTTAAAACTCTTTTAATTTCTGCACTGCTTTCAATTACATCTGTTTGGCTTAGCGTAATTCAACATCTAGAATCTATTGTGTGTTTCCATGAGTCTTTGTGGTTCGACCCCTAGCTATATTACAACTACTGCTTTAGTACTGTTAGGGTATTAATTTGAGCATATCAAATTTGGCGCCGTTGCCGGGGACTCAATTTCGCCATTAGGTTTTAGCTGTCGAGTTTCGACTAAGTCGTATCGATCGATACTCTGTAGTATCGGTCGATACTCTGTAGTATCGGTCGATACTCTGTAGTATCGGTCGATACCAAGTGGTGTCGATCGATACTCATCGTATCTTTGGTTACTTACGTGCCTTGTCTAGTGTTTTCTTTTCAGGTGTATGCATGTTCGTGAAACCAGGAGCAACAAGAGCACTCAGCTTGTTGAACTGTCATTGGAACATCTAGCACTTGTGGAACGCACAAACAGAAAGACCAAGCAAACATCAGGGATGAACAACACTGTGATTTTAAGACCTGATGAGGCTGGGGTTCTGAGAGACCAAGAGGGTCAAGTGTGTAATGAGAGAGGGCAGCGACTTGATGAAGCTGGAAACATCGTTGTCCCTGCTCCTGTTATTGAGATTGTCGCGCCAGCTGGGCGCGCCAACGTTGGGAATGCTGCATGTGATCGAGCTAGGACACTTGTCGAGCACAACAGACCTGATCAGTTCTATGCCAATCGATCTGCGATTCGCATCCCAACTTTTCAGAGGAACGACTTCGAGCTGAAGCCTGCGTACTATGCTCTCGTAAGTCAGAGTCCTTTCCATGGCCTACCTCATGAGCATCGCATGGATCATATCGAGAGGTTCGAGGATTTGGTCACTGGGATGAAGTACAATGGAGTACCCAACGAGTTCTTGTTCTGCAAACTCTTCCCATACTCTCTTGGTGGAGACGCTGCTTATTGGCTGAAGCAGTTGGCTCCTGATTCTCTAACTACATGGGATAAGACGAAGAAAGCATTCATGTGCAACTTCTACGATGATGCGAGATCTGAAGAGCTCAGGAACAAGATCTCTCAATTTTCTCAGGGTCCAACATAAGCACTCAAGGCTGCTTAGATTCGCTTCAAATCTTATCAGAGAGATTGTCCGCATCATGGGTTCAATCAGGTTCAGCTGCTGGGCACTTTCTACAGAGGAATCGATTGGAGGTACCAGATGGCCTTGGATACTGCGAGTAATGGGAACTTCAACACCAAGTATCCAGATGATGCTGTCGTGCTGGTTGAGAACTTGGCGTCTAGTAATAGCACCAAGAATGCCGATTTCGAGAGGAAGAAGCAAGCAGGAGGAATTGATGCATCGCAGATTGCTGAAGTTCAAGCCAAACTGGATTTCCTGATCGGGAAGAATCAGAAAGCGGTCCATTTTGCTGCTGAGAATGAAGTGGAGGATTGTAACTATGTTGGTGGTTCTGGATTTCAGTGTCATCAATTTGGGTACAACAACAACCGGAACTTCAGCAACAACACTCGCGATTACGGGAACTCTTCGTACCAGCCCATCTCTCCAAAGTCCACAGAGAATAAGATGGAATCCATGTTGAACAGGTTCTTCAGGGACAGCAGAAGTTGCAAGTGGATTTCGATGGGAAGTTTGACTCGCTGTACATGGATCTGAATGGAAAAATCGAAGCCATCAGTCTCTCCCAGAGGAAGCTGGAAACTCAGACCGCTCAGACCGCATCAGCTGTCAAGAGGCAGGAAGGTGTTCTTCCAGGGAGAACTGAAAATCCAAGACCACACGTCAATGCGATCTCCTCAAGTGCAGGAAATTTCGACGAGGACTCTGAAATCGCACAAGCATCGATCGATACCAGCCTGTATCGATCGATACCAGTCCAGACACCTGCACGAGTGGATCCGAAATCACGTGTATCGATCGATACTCCTCCTGTATCGGTCGATGCTGAGACGCATGTTGAGAAGAAGCCTGAATTTGCTGCATCAGTGTTCGATTACAGAAGTATCGATCAATACCCTGTCTGTATCGATCGATGCTCTCCCGAAGAAAAGTCGAAGCAAACAGTCAGTATCGATCGACACTCAGCAAGCATCGATTGACACCATACTGAAAAGCCGATACATAAAGTCAATATCGCCCAATTTTGGGAAGACCAGGAAACCGAGTATCAGGCAGAGAGAGCTAAGGAACGAATTGAGAAACGTGCGAATAAGACCAAGAAGCTGAATCATGTTCCTAAACACCTCAGAGATCCCATCTCTCCAAAGCAGCTGCGTGGCTTTGAGAAAAGGGTACGAAGGATTCCCCACTCGTACACTTTTGAAGAAGCTCTAGAGGACTGGCCTCTGCTGAGTCACTTCAAGGACTGTAGAGAAACTGAGGAAGAGATCAAGGCACTCTTCATTAAGGCCAGAGCTACACCTCCACTGAGACAGTTGACTAAGAGGGAAGACCCAGGGATATTCTCAGTTCCATGCTCTATCTCTGGAGTTGAATTCAAAGAGTCTCTCGTTGACTCAGGAGCCTGCGTCAATGTCATGTCTAGGGAAATTGCAGAGAGATTGGGAGCTGACATTCAACCTCCAAAAACATCTATCACGTTCGCAAACGATTCCACCGCTCTCCCATATGGGTCGATTGCTGATTTGATGATCACAATAGGAGATTGTCTGGTTCCTACTGATTTTCAGGTTGTAGAGATGAATGCAAAATCTCGTACGCAGTTGAATCTCGGAAGACCGTTCATGGCTACAGTTGGTGCGATTATGGACACACCCAGCAAGCACATCTCATTCTCATACATTGACAAGGAGGTGTACTACAAAGCCATCCCTTGAGGAACTCCCGGACGTGTCTCTTGCATCGATGCTGTAATAGGAGCGACGTTGATATCATATCATTTGGAAGAGCCTCCTGACGTACCAACTATCACAGACGTTTCAGCTGAACCACCCAGCATCCCCAAGGAAGTTGTCAAGAAGGCTAAGGCAACAAAGAAGAAGGCCAAGAGCAAGAAGGTCGAGAATCCCCATGTCACTTTGATACCTCAGAAGAGTGATGGGAATTCGATTGAGTACAAGGTGAAGTGCAAAGGAGCCTTGAAACCATTTTCTAAGGCTAGAATTCTTCTTATTTCGGAGCTGAAAGAGAAAGGGCAGGAGTTTGTGGACAGCATGTTGAGCAGAACTCTGAAGCTAGCAATGTCAAGTTGTGGAGCCTGTTTTGGTGCAAGCTCTCACTCTTATCCAGCCTAAAGGGCGTTACAGTCAAGTTATTGACGTTAAACGAGCGCTTGGTGGGAGGCAACCCACTGGTGAGTCTGTTTTTGAGTCGTTTTTGTTTTTATTTTCGTTCGTTTTATGTTTGTGTCAGGATAAACAAGGAGC
>PKML01029432.1:23607-33857 GCA_002933935.1 Eutrema yunnanense | reverse complement strand
TTTAGGATTCGCAAAGAGATTTGGAATTCCTAGGATTTAGATTTAGATAATTCTCGCAACGACAGTTGGTTAATTATACCTTAGTGATTTGAGTTCAAGAACTGCGCTAAATATGAATCATGTTAGTTAGTTTATCTGCATTCATTGACTCCCTGAGAAAAACCCTGAGCCTATATTTCCCCAATTGAATTTAAAACTCTTTTAATTTCTGCACTGCTTTCAATTACATTTGTTTGGCTTAGCGTAATTCAACATCTAGAATCTATTGTGTGTTTCCTTGAGTCTTTGTGGTTCGACCCCTAGCTATATTACAACTACTGCTTTAGTACTGTTAGGGTATTAATTTGAGCATATCACAGTTATACCATAAACCTTATACCTTATACCCTAACCTCTATGCCCTAAACTCTAAATAAAATATCATAATCTTTCTTTTTTTTTATTTTGTAAATTTTATTTATTGGTTGTGTAACGATGATAATGTTCTATTTATCGAATCCTCTAAATTCGGTTCACTCAATTTTAGAATGCAACAAGTCAGATTTGGATAAAAAAGTTTATAATAACAAGTCAGATTTTAGGTTGTAACCATAAATAAAAAATATAAAAAATCTGGAACGTTTTGTAAACAGAACTTGCAACAGGTTCGGTTCATTAGCTGAGTCGTAAGGGCTTTGCAATCTTATATTTTATCCGTTAGTGTCTCATCATCAGCATTATCTTCACAATTGCACGTGCCTTCTCAGCTGCTTTTCTTGCTTGCTGTTGAATGAAGAGAGAAAGAGGTAAGGATCAAACCTCATGTGGGTATTCAATTTTCTTACAAATTGGTCTCTTAACTACTCAAGAGATTAACAAAAGTACCTATATATTAGCAGGAGTAAGATAAGCTTATAAGTTACGTGGACAGTGTCAAGAACCTTGGAATGACTGATGGAAAACGATGAATCAGGACGGGTGGTCTGCTCGGTAGGACAGCTGAGAACACCGTCTTCCCAATGGCCTGCCTGTGTCTCACCATTCCTTAATGTATACATACCAAGCCCTTGCCTTCTCCCCTCATGCCAGGCTCCTTCATACCTAGAAACACAGTGGCATCTACAAAAAAGAAAATCATACTGTAGCAAAAGTATCGAAATACCTGTTCTCGTCTCTTGAATTTGCAATGTTGCAAAGCACACTAGAATTTTGCAATGAAATTAACTCACTCTTAGACACTTCATAGACCCTGTGACCACAAATTTCACCTATCTCTCTTCTTTCAGTTATAAGCAGCATGTAGTATCCTCACTGACGTTAAACTCAGACGCATCTAGCCGGTCTATCTTTAGTACTCTATACACTCCACTACCATTCCGACCAATCATGTAGAAATTCTGAGGAAAAAAAAAAGAAATATATCATGTTAGTGACAGTTAATGAACCAAGCTACGATTAATCAATAGGGAACCAATGATACAAAATATCCTTTGACAAACAAATGGCAGTGAGAATACTCAGGTTGGAATTTTCACTTACTGATTGAGTCTCGAAGAGTTTGAATTCTTGCATATAGCCTTGAAGGGCAGATGATGCAGAGGGGGCCGAGCCTCCATTATCCATCGATGGCGATGAGGTCATAGCTGATTTTCCAAAATAGTCGTTCCTTTCGACTTGCAGATCTACGCCGAAGCCGCTGGCTCAGGGAATCTCTCGCCGGAACATTCACCAATTTCCGACACTGGTGAAAAACCTAAATCGACAGAGATATGGGCTTGGATCGAGAAGCTCCGAGAGAGAGGAGGTCGCCTTCAGAGATTTCATCTCCACTGGAGGCTTGACGGAGGAGAATGAGGAAGAATTCAGAGGAAGATTTCGGAGGAACTTTTTGGTTTGTTTATGGAATCGAGGCAAAGGAAGATTTCAGAGATCTGAACCTAGCAGAGAATGGAGGAGGAGATATTGTTCTTTGTGAAAAGAAAAAAATTTAGAAATTTTGTTAGATTAGAATGAAAAAAAGAGAGAGGGAAACTGAAACTAGAGTGAGAGAGAGAATGAAAATTTGGGAGCTTATTTTTTCAGGTAAGTATTTAGCGGGCAAATGAATTATTTTTCCGCCTCAATTATGCATAGCGTTTCAAAGCTAATCAATGCTATGTATACTATGTTTCTAAAAAGCGTTCGCAAAATTAGAATCAGATCAACCAAACATAGCGTTTGCCAAAATGCAAACGCTATCTAAAACTGAGGTATATGTCAACCATAGCAGAAATGTAAAAAACGCTATCCTCTACTGCTATCAAAACCCCAATTTCTTGTAGTGTCGGTTCGACTCTCACTCGAAGAGTAAGATTTCGGCTGCCGAGCTCACAAATATCTCTGCCTTACGCGGGCTCGATACCGGCGACCTGCTCATCTCGTCGGCTGATAGCTCTCCGGAGAATCATCAGGAGGGTTACGCATGCGGTTATGCCGCGTTCTTTTTGAGATGCCGCCTCACTTTTCCCATCCCGTTGGCTGTTTCTAACATCATCAGCGACCTCGGGCTCGCCCTTCCACAGCTTATGCCCAACGCGATGAGATCCCTTGTCGCACTCTGGGTGCGTTCTAAAGAGTCTTGGGTCATGTTCGACACTGAGGTCTTTCGCCAGCTCTTTAATCTTCGCGGGACCTATTATTTTCCGGCGAAGGTTAATCGGTCCGTTTTCATATTCAATATGATGGATGACAAATGGTGGGAGCAGTGGTTCTATTTCAGAATTTCTAGCAAGTCTGTTGAGGGAGAGTCCTGGGTCAGGTTACTGGTCAGCGGGATCCCCCAGATGCCGATTTGAGTGCCTTTTATATGTAGTTCTTAATCGATGTTTTCTTGTGTTCTGATTTGATTTTCTTTTTTGCAGAGTCAATTGATTCTTCAAAGGTAGTGACAACTGAGGTTCAACAGCTCATCGATCTTGTCAAGGGGGAGAGCTCCGACGGGAAGGGTTTCACCCTCGATAGAATTCAGCAAGCTCGCGAGCGCCGAGCTCCTGGGCTATTTGTTGCATCTGCTTTCCGGCTCATAGGTTTGTGTGCATTTATATTACATCTTTTTGGGTTAAGAGCTTTTCCTTCATTCAGATCTCCCTTGTTTGATTTTGCAGATTCTCTAACTCCGTCTCCCCCACTTCAAGTTCAAGTTTTGACTCCGGTTCTATCCATTATCCCGAGGCTCGAGGCTGTCGCTAAAGATCTAGCCCGTGTTGAGGTTGATCCTCCGGCTGGTTCCCAGGTGCCGGATACTGCCCTTTCTACCTCACAGGTCGATCTTACTCGTAGCGACAGCTCCACCGAATCTAACAAGATGGTTCCTCCTAAGACAGCGCAGCGCCTTTCCTACAGGGAGAGGATGCGACTGCGCCCTGCTCCGACGCCAGCTGGTACTCTTGATAAGAGGGTCAAGGAGGCTCTCGGTAAGTCTGCCCGTGTTGAGACCCCACAGCGTGAGGAAACCGAGAGGGTTGATCACCGTGAGCCCAATGCTGATCATGGTGATGGTGGCAGTTTGCCAGCGGGTGGTGAGACCGAGATTGCCCAGCATGATATACGAGCTAGGGGTTCTCAAATGTTAACTTCCAGGGTATCTTCTAAGGAACCTTGTCATTCTGTCGAGCATCAGTCTCGCTCTAACCGGTCTCGCGATGATGGATTTGATGGTGAGGAAACATCAAAGAGGCATGTGGCGCCTCGTTCGCAAGGTGGTGGAGGAAATTCTCCGAATGATTTTAGGTTTGACTTTGATGGACCTGGGGCAATCGTAGAGAACAGCTCCCAAGTAGCTAATCTTTTCAGACGTGTTAGGCCTTCCTCCTGCTTTTTACCGTCTCTGAAGAACATGAAGAAGCCTGAAAGCTATACCAAATTCGCGGGTGCGATTGGTTAGGTAACTTCGGTTCCCTTTTTCTTATTATTCCTCCTTATTTTTCTTCTCTGAGTTTTTGCATTTTTTTTCAGGCTATCTCTACCGCAAATGAGCTAGTTAACTCATTTGAGCAGGACCTTCGCTCTGCCACCCAACCTGAGGAGGTTAAAAGGGCGGCTAGAACTATTGCCGACCTGGTTTCTGAGCGAGATGAGCAGGCGGCAAGGCTTGCTTGATGATGTGATCATAGAGAAGGCTGCGAGGAGGGAGATGTCTAAACAATATCGCACTATTCTTTTGGGGATAAAGGATAAATTTGAGAAGAAGAAGATCAAGGTCGATACCGAGACTCAGATTATGGAATCTAAGTCCAACATCCTTCTTGTTGATGATATTATCAATCAGACCATCAACGACTTTGAGGCTGAAAGGAAGGGTATTGAGGTTGAGAAGCTGAGGTTGGACGCGGAGTTTGCCATCGTCCATGTATCAGATTTTTCCCTGGGAACACTTAACATTCCGCAGGTATCCGATGATTCGGTTACGCTGCCTGATGGGCCATGTGCGCCACCGTTAAGTGATCAGCTGGACCTTGGTTCTCAGGAGCTTAGGAAGGAGTTCCCACTGCCCTTGGATCAATCTGTCTCGGCCGATAAACCAGCTGAACCTGCCTGCTACATACCCTTCTATTCTCTTCATCCTTTTCTGTTTTTCGAACTTGGTGCTTGGGGAGGCTTTTAAACCCGTTTCTGTTTACTGTTGAACTTGTTATGCCCTAATGGGCTTTTTGGTTCGAACTTATGCTCCTTTGCAGAGGCTTTAATTATTTTGACTTTTCTTTAAAGATCTTGTTTTTATGATAACTTTCGCCATTTAGAGGCTAACGTTTTTCTTTAGATCCGAGGCAGTTTTTCAGCCAAAGATCCATGTCGTTCAAAGACCTAGGGAGCTGACCAGACGATTTTAAGATGCAAGATCAAAGCCGTTTAGAGGCAGGCATGCAACCTAAACAGTTTAGACGTAGATGTTGTTGTCATTTAGAGACTAAAGAGGTTGCAATTTAGACGCAAAGTCGAGTCATGCTAGCTGGTAGCATGCTCTAACTCGTAAGGCTGTTCATTTATGGGGTAAAGCTTTTAGCTTGTAAAACAGGAGTTAGGGTCCTCAAGCTGCATTTAACAGGCTTGATGGGAGATAGATTTTTTTTTTTTTTTAATAGTTGCACCTTTGTGAGGTTGCCTACGTACCCTAAGGAGGGATCACGCCTTTTCGTAGTTCGATTTTTACATGTGTCTTTTTAGTGATAATACTTCTTCAAGTTCATGGCATTCCATGAGTTCCTTTCGGGTGTGTTGGCGTGCACCCTGGCGAGCTTGTATACGCCGTTCTTTACTACCTCGGAAATTCGGTATGGACCTTCCTAGTTAGTACCCAATTTTCCAGCATTCCTTTCTCTTGTGTTTTCATAGATTTTTCGTAAGACGAGCTCGCCAACTTGAAATCTTCGCTGTTTGACCTTTGAATTGTAGTAGCGTGCTGCTGCATGTTGGTAGTTTTGAAGATTAACGAGTGCTCGATCTCGACGCTCATCGATGACATCGAGTTGGTCGAGAAGTATTTCGTTATTTAGTTCCTCGTTTACGGGACACATATCTACTCTCAGGCTGGGGACTACGACCTTAGCGGGGACCACGGCCTCAATCCCATAGGCCAAGGAGAATGGTGTTTCTGAGGTTTCTTTGCGAGGTTAGGTCCGACAGGCCCGTAGTACTCCACGGAGTTCGTCGGACCTTTTTTGTTTTTTTTAGCATCTAGTCGTTTTTTGAGATTGCTCAATATTAGCTTATTTGCTGCCTCGGCCTGCCCGTTGCCTTGAGGGTAACGTGGAGTCGAGGTTGTCAGCCGGATTCTGTGATCTCCATAGAACTCGAAGAACTGATTTGAGATGAACTGTGAACCGTTATCGGTTACAATCTCGTATGGGACTCCGTGCCGGCATCTTACATTTTGCCATACGAATTCTTGTACGTGGTTTGAATTAATTTGCTGGAAAGCTCCTGCCTCTACCCATTTGATGAAGTAGTCAGTGAGGATGAGTAGGAAGCGACACCTCCTTTTTCCCGAGGTTACCCTAGGTCCTACTATATCCATATACCACCTCATAAAGGGGTATGGAGATGAGATGGAAGATAAGTTTTCAGTAGGCTAATGCAATGTGGGAGCATGCCATTGGCATTTGTCGCATGCTTTAGAGTGTTCTTCGCAGTTAGCGACCAAAGTTGGCCAAAAATACCCTTGCCTTTTAATCATGATGGCTAATGCCCTTCCTCCTGAATGGCTGCCACTCGAGCCTCCGTGTACTTCCGGTAGTATCGTTAAAGCTTCGAGCCCGTGGACACATACCAGATAGGGGCCATTCATACTTCGCTTGTAAAAGCGGGAGCTGATTATGCAATATCTTGAAGCTATGGTTTTGAGCTTGCGAGCTTCCCACTTCCTAGGGGGAGCCTCCCCCCCCCCTCAATGTATTGTATAATCGCTACTCGCCAGTCAGCTCTTGCAATCATTTTTTCGCGGAGAGTAACATGCCTGGCGTCGAGCGGAGCTTGCTCCGGGTCCTCAGCTTCTCCTATTTCGGGAAGGAGATCGTCCATTATTGGGGCTAGTACTATGTCAACCTCCATATTGTCATCGTCTATCTCAATTAAATCCTCGACATCTTTATCGATTTTAATGCTTGGTTTTTCAATTCCTTATACTGGAATCACTCTTTTTACAAGTGGATTCGAGGTTGATGCCAGAGCTGCAAGTGCATCTGCGATCGTGTTCTCACCTCGCGGTATTCGCATCAGGCTGAAGACTTCGAATCGCTTAACTAGCTCATGGACTATTGCTCGATAGGATTCCATCCTGCTATCTCTGGCTTCGTATTCTCCATGAAACTGACTTGTAATGAGTTGGGAATCGCTGAACGCATTCATGTTGCGTATTCCTATTCCAGCTGCGAGCCGGAGACCTGCTATTAAAGCCTCGTACTCAGCTTCGTTATTCGATGCTGGGAATCCGAGTCTGAAGGACTGTTCCACGACCTCATTAGTCGAGGATACTAGGTGGATTCCAACACATGCCCCCTGTTTCGAGGAGGCTCCATCGACGTAAAGCTGCAAGGTTTCGGAGCTCGTTTCGGTCACCTGGCTATTAGCTGTAAGCTCGATGATGAAATCAGCTAGTACCTGAGCTTTGGCGCTAGTCCGAGGTCGATATTCGATATCGTACTCGCTAAGCTCGATGGCCCATTTGGCTAGCCTGCAAGACTGGCTAGGATTGTGCAATACTGTGCGTAATGGTTGTGTCTTCATTACTATGATAGGATGTGACTGAAAATACGGCATGAGCTTGCGAGCTGAGATTACTACTGCGTCAGTTTTTCCATTCGTGGATACCTGGTTTCAGTGTCCGCTAGGGATTTGCTCACGTAATAGATTGGTTTTTGCTCAACTCGTTCTTCTCTTATGAGGACGCCACTTACTGCGGCCTCAGAAATCGCTACGTATAGGTAAAGCGGTTCTCCCTCAATTGGTTTTGACAGAATGGGGGGCTCAGAGACGTATGCTTTTAGTTGTTTAAAGGCCTCTCCGCACTTGTCATCCCAAATGAACTTTTTGTTTCCCTTAAGTAGTTGGTAGAAAAGGAGACATTTATCAGCCGACCTGAAAATAAATCGATTCAGTGCGGCAATGCGGCCTGTCAGCCTTTGCACTTCCTTCACCGAGCTCGGAGATTGCATTTCCAAGAACGCACTGATTTGTTTGGGGTTTGCTTCTATTCCTCTTTGAGTCACTATGTAACCTAGGAATTCACCTGAAGCACTCTTTTTTTTGGACATGCGATATGCGAGCTCATCCTTACTTTGTAGTTGATATATGGCGCTTTCCTTTGCTATCTGGAAGCCTGCCATGTAACACATTCTGGATTCCTTTGGACTCCCCTTAACTGTTGCGATTCCATGCTGGGTAGGGAATTTTTTACATTGATGGTAGGTTGAGGATACATCCCTCATTGAATGTATCCAGGTTCTTCCCAGGATGGCATTGAACGGGACTGGCCTATCTATCACAATGAACTAGACCATCCTTCTTACTTCGGCCGCTATTACAGGGAGTCTTACCGTTCCGAGGGACAACGTGGTTTCCCCGGAGAAGCCGGTTAACACCATTTTATTCTCCTCGATTTCGTTATCCGGTATATCCATTTCCCTAAGAACACTTAGGAGGATGAGTTCTACAGAACCCCCTGTGTCCACGAGCATCTTAGTGAGCTCGTATTCACCCACTTCTAGCATGATTAGGAGAGCATCATCATGTCGGGAATCTAGTTCAATGACCTCGCTTTCCCAGAACGTGAGTTGTGTGTCAGGTCCCTTGAACGGGGTCTTGTCACGTACGTTGGTATTCACCCTCCGTTGATGTTTCTTGATCGAATTCACGGAGTTGCGACACAACTGGGATCCTCCGTGAATAAAGTTAATTATTGTCTTCGTGCTGGGGGGAGGTAGGTTTGTCCCCTTGTCTTTAGGGGGATCTCGCCTCGTCGAGTCCTCGGTTGAACGTTCTCGCTTACGATCATCCTCAGATGGGCGGTCTCGCTCTTCATCGCCTCGAGCTGTGTAATAGTTCTTCCTAGGATGAGGTTTCTCCAGTTCGATTTTACCCAGCTCTCCTGCTGCGAATTTTGCAGCGAGTTGCTTCTTCACCTCGTGGCACTCCTCGGTCGAATGACCCTTGATTTTATGAAAATTGCACCACTTGCTGGGGTCATAAGGCCTGAATCTGTTAAGAGGTATTGAACCAAACAGGTTAAGATCAATGCACCAAGAATACATGAAACTTCCTAAGCTAGAGCAAATGTTTTTGGGTTTTATATTTTTGAATCAAGAAAATGAAATGCAAGAAAGAAAACAAAGATAGAAGTGTTGGAAAATGAATTAACTACAAAAAAATGATTAATGAACAAACAATGATGATAAAGATTGAATTAAACACTATCCTAGAACATGGAATTCACAATTATGACTAATTCACTCTCGTAGCACTAATAACTTTGTTAATCACCAAATCAAGATCAAACTCTCGTTTGTGATAAGATGATTAACAAGCTTTAATCTCCAATTCCACTTAGTTCACTAATCACCCTAGAGATCAACTCTCATTGGCTAGGCATGAAAATATCGCAAAAGGTTTGGTTCAAGCATTTCATCGAACACCTATCGGGCGTGAAATGCTTAAGATCTAGTTTTGATCTTTCAATCCAAAACTAGCTTTAAGATCAACCTAAGTGAAAGATCTAACAAGATGCAACCTAAATCATCATCATCTAACCATCAAGACAATTAACAAATGATGCTAATACACACAATCTATGATATTCCTTACGTTAAGATCACTAATTATGACTAATTCTCTCTCAAGGCTCTAATCACTTTGCTAATCACTAAATCAAGATCAAACTCTCATTTGTGATAAAATGATTAGCAAGCATTAAGATCAACATTCAAATTAACCAATAAACACCTTAAGCAACTACTCTCATAGGTTAAGAATGTTTATCTCTTACTAAGCTTCTAGGGGAATTTCATCGAACACTTGGTGTGCATGATTTTCCCTTTGATCTAAATTGACTCTTTCAAGCCCAATCTAGCACTAGGATCACTTAGAAAGAAAGGAAAACAAGGATTAAGAACATAAGCAACACAAATCAACCATCAAACCATCAATAATCAAGCATAATCCAAAAACCCAACAAAAAGGTCAAAGGTCTAAACATGAAGAACAAAAGAGAAAAATACATAAAAATAAGGAAATTGTATATAAAAAAGAGATAATTACTCAAATAGCACAAAAACGTTGTGATATGACTAGAGTATTATGTACCTTTTTGATATTACTTAAATGATACAACTTTTAAAGGAAATATCCATTAAGGGCTGCGTGCAAACTGTAATTAACGATAATGCCATTTAGATTTTTTTTTAAGTGAGAATTAAGGTTAATTTTAATAAAATCAGGTGTTAGAGGAAAAAAAATTTAAATCTCTCACACTTTTAATCGTGAAAAAAAAACTCTCTCTCTTGTAAGCGACGAACGAACAGCCGCCGAAGATCGAGCCATCACTTTTCTTCCACCTTCGTCTTCTGCACCTGTGCCCACGCCCAAACAGCCGCCGGAGAACATCCTCCCTAGATCCAGAAAACGATATGGGTCTCTATCCGTGAAAGAGACTCGTCAAGCCACTAGATCTCGTCGTAGATCTGAGGATCCGATGGGTAAGGTTTCATGTGTTTGGTGGAGGAGTAAGAGAAAATGTTGGGAGA
>PKML01029432.1:0-22920 GCA_002933935.1 Eutrema yunnanense | reverse complement strand
AAAATTCTTATAAATACATGGCAAGGATTATACTCTATGTGGTTTAGGGTTTGAGATGAATATGATAAGAATAAACATACAAGAAGTGTAAATCTTACAAATATAACCCATTGTTGATGTAAGACTTAAAATTACTTAATATTGAAATAAAATTATTACCAATTATTAATTAAACCTCGAAACACCGATTTGAGGTATGGCTGATTTACAACTGACCGATTTGAGGTATGGCCGATTTACAAACCATACCAAATACCGTTATGGCTGATTTACGAACCATACCAAACACTGTTATGGCTGATTTACGAGAGAAATATAGGGATTCATGCGGTGTCTCGAGATTAAAAAAAGTGTACGTGGGGAACTTCAATTTCGTCGATATTCACGTCCAAATTGAATTTTAATTCCAAATCGTTTGAAAATTCAAATTGTTTTGTTTTTTTTTTGTCGTTCGTTTTAATATTCAATTTTTTCATCTTTTTTTGTTTCCAACACATCCATACAACTTCATGGCCGATTTGTCATCTATTATGGCCGACTTATCAAACAAGTATTTTTGAATTTATGGGATTACGAGTTTTATATTGAATTAGAGGATATCTTTTGTTATCTATGATAACATAGTTACTACAAAATATGTAATGTAGGATTTAGAGTTTAAGTCTAATATAATTAGACTTGGTAAGGATTTAGGGTTTAAGTCTAATATATTTAGACATGGTAAGGATTACATTGTTACTATATATAAGGTTTATGGTAATATAGATATGACTTGTTTACGTTTTTGTTATAGGGTTTACGTTTTTGTTATCAAATGCTTAGAAGGGCATCATGGGTATAAAAAACATTTCAGTAATAAAAAAGAGTTGTTGATTAGTCTAGTCATTTTACCTAATTTCTATACTATTTAAGTAACTCTCCCTATAAAAAAATACAGTTGAAGAAATCTTCTTTATAATGGCATAGATAAGAAGAACAATCCAAATCCCTCAAGAGAGAGAGTTAGGGTCGAGCCCCACTCCTACAAGAAAAAAACTTAGGTTTAAAAATGTCTAAAATTTGCATAAATACACAAAGTGTTCGAACCGGGTCAACCTGAGGCAAATCGGGTCGGATCTTGGACTGGGGAGAGTTGATATGTGACCACTATATCGGCGATAACTCCTGGAATATTACTCAGAATGAGCTTAATCTTCTTGCGTTAGAAAGCTAACTCAATTTCGCATGACTTTAATCAAGATCTCAGATTAAACTGGGCATGGGAATGGTACCATCCGACATGATCTTTCAGCTGCTTCGGACTGCATCTGCATTTTCCGACAATGACATGTCTTCAATAAATCACCCGTATCTCCTGAACCGCTTTTTGGAATGACATGAATCTACTCGCGTTGGAAAGCTAACTCAATTTTGCATGACTTTCATCAAAAGCTCAGGCCGGCCGGAAAAAAGAGCTGGACACGGTAAGGTCTTCATTTGGCCTGATTTTCGGACCGGCCGGAATAGACCGACCGGATAGTGGGCGGTGTGAATGCTGTTGTGTTGGACCGTGTGGCTTCTAGATGGTCGAGAATTGGTGAATGGGCCGGTAATTTCTCCTGTGATAGCACAGGATGGATCAGACCGGATGGAAGGCCAGCGGTGAGGTTAGCCGGTACAAGGCACTAGTTTCTCGACCAGGCGGATACGTCTCCAGTCAAAACGTGGTAACTATAGAATCACAGGTCCGAATGGCTTGATTCAACTTCCCATAGACAGCTAACTCACCCCTCTACAACCTTTATGAAGGTCATCCAAGCTGATTCGGATCGGAAGGTCTCTGTCATACCACATCTTTCCGGCGCCTCAGATGGACTTTGCATTCTACTTTGGCCTATTTCTCCAAATATCATCAATTGTCTCCAAATCACCTAAAAACACTCTAAATGCATGAAAAACTGACTAGGACCTAATGCATACACCTATTACCCTAATTTAGACCTAAATACCTTAAAAACTATGAAAGACACATGTATGAGACACAAAACAATGACAAGAATGCATGCTAAGAGATGTAAAATATGGGAATATCAGGCGAACCGCCCGATGGCGCCTGCCTGAGCCATTCTTTCGAGATCGTCTTGGCGAGCTGCTATTAGGTGATTCTGTTCTATGAGAACCGATATTAAGTTCTGGATCTCAGCTATCTGATTCGGGGCCGGCTGATTTAAGGTTGTAGGTCCCGAAGGATTAGCGGTTTCGTTAGTCCCAGTCGTGAAATTCGCTTCCGAGGTGGTATTGAGAACGTATGTTGTTCCATCCAAGCTTGCCGGAGCGATTGCGTCAGGCTGGGTTGGTGAGATGGAGGTGTTTATAACTCCGGATGAAGCAGTGATAGTTGCGCTTGTTGTGTATGACATTATCCTTTTTTTAGTAACAAATTTTGTGGGTTTAAAAAAGGAAATTGTTTTGCTTCTCCCCATAGATGGCGCCAAATTGTGAGAGCAGAATCTCACAACCTCAATCCTTGGCTTTTCAGGTCGTATGTTCTAGAGAATGACTTAGAAGATTTAAAGAAAAAGTTTGTATATTGCTTTGTTTGCCAATAATTCGGTGTCTTACAATGTGGCTTCCCTTTCAAACTTATACTCGCTCAAATTTAACTGCCTAAGCTCGATTATTCACATTAAACTTAGAATTAAATTCGTAATCTTTGTCTTCAATGCTGAGCTTGATTCTAGTATCGTGAATTAGTCTGTTCAACTTTTTAGGCGCAAGCTCATCCTCCTAGCAATCTCACTTCTTCCTGCGTGCTCGGCTCCTTCCAGCTTACAGGCTCGCTTGATGAGGTCTCATTGCATACTGGGCTTCTTTGTTAGGCCTATTCAATCCGGCTGGGCCTTGAGTGTGGAATTTGGGCACAACATACGGGCATGGTTTCTACGATCCATCTTATGCTCACTACTGTAACGATTCACACTACTACCGTGATTCGTACTACATGGATCGGAAACCGGTACCGACCAACTACTCTCAAAGACGCTACGAGCCGCATCCTTACTTCGAGCATCGTTGCCCTTAAGGCGCCACACTTGAGCCTCTCAACGATGAGGAGAACACGAGTCTTCTTCAAGAACTCAACGAATTATGCACGAAGATGAGGGGTACTATGTAAATTCCGAACTCGATGGAGAACCCGTATTCAAATTGGTTATAAAGGAGTCATCAAATGAAAGTCAATTGGATTCTCAAGCTCATGCCATAAAAGAAGAACATCAAGGAGAAGAAGGACATGTTTCTACTCCTACTTCTCACCATGTTGAGCGTGAGGCAGACCTCATGAAGGATGAGACACTAACGGATGCATCTGAGCAACCATTGAAGACGCTTTATAAGATGAATGATTGATATGCTCTATATTTTAATGTTTCTATTACGGATTTTAGTATTTTATCTAAGCATTTTCATTCGGTTTTGTGATTTTTGAGGTAATTTTCTAGTATTTGTAGTTTTAAAGTTTATATAGGTCAAATCATCAAAAAAGATGCAAAATGGAGCCAACAAGGAGTTTACCACGTCCAAGACATGTTTCCAATTCCAAAAGATCAGCCAAGCACCTAAAGTTCAAGAAAAGCGGATTTCTCCAATTGGACAACATAGATGCATCAGAAGTTTCACCTTCATTGGATGCCTTCCCGTTGATGGATTGAGATGCAATTTGGTGGAAAGATATAATTTTGAGTCATATTTCATATGCAATTGGTTTGAAGTCAATTAGAGAAGTGGTCAGGAATATACATCGATTTTACTAAAGACGCGTCCGAATTGGGCCTTAGCTCGGCCGACCCTTGCGACCCAAAAACTTCCTTTTTCGGTTTAATGAAAAGCAGGGAGCCACCCTAGAATAAACACATCCACAATTTCTTCATAGTTTTTACAAGTTCTTCATTGATTTGGATTCTAAAAGCTTCAAGGTGAAGATCTCGACTTTGTACTTCGATATAGAGAAGTTTTCTCAACCTTACTCTTTTAATACAAGTATTCTCATCATGATTTCAATTCATACTTGATGTGTTTTCTATGATTGTTTAAAAGGGATATTCATATGGTTCTTCATCTTTATTTTTTCTCAATGCATGATTACTTTACCGCACATTTAGTAATCTGATCTTAGGTTAATATACTTTTCAAAAGCTTGTTATATTGACGGAACTAATATTTGATGAGCTAGGCGTCTTAACCTTCCAAAAGTCGAGTTACAGAGTATAGCGAACTTTATCATTACTTGCTCGATTTAATGCATGTTTTCATTCTGCAATAACCTTCCAAAAGTTAATTGTTTAAAGTCACTAAGTTTGACTTTGGTTATCCTTTTAGACGGGTGATAGAGGAGTACGAGCACTCCATGGTCGGTCCTTGAGATCAAGCCTAAGAACTTTGCCCATCATGCTTTGGAGGCCGACATCTCCTTTATCCTTGAGCTTCGTCGTGAAAAGTGTTTGGGCCTTGGCAAAAGGCTTGGAACGTCCTCTACACTTGACCTTATACTCAATCACTCCTCCTTCATGTCTTCATGGGTTGAGAGTTACGGTAGAGGAATCACTTGGCTCGGGCTTCGACACATCAAGCTTACGTGGTCCATGTATCCCCTTGGCCTTGGTCCTTGCTTTCTTATGACCCTCATTAGTTTCTATCTCATTCTCCATTTTAGTGTGGAAAAGAGATTCCAAGCTATCACCATCCAATGCAAAGGCTTCTTCATCATTACCATAACCCAAAATGTTTGCCTCATGAGGGCCTTTCTTCTTTTTGCAACTTTTTGGGGGGGTGAAGACACATCCATCATATTATAACTACCCACAAACGCTACTTCCTCAACATGAACTTCGTCCTTGGAGCCATGGAGAACTCTCTCAACCTCTGTTAAAGCCTCTTTACTCTCTTCATCCGAGAAGACAACTTTGAAATACTCATTTGGGCTTTCATCGACTTTACCTTTGAGTTCCTCCATGGGTTTACTAGAGAGGGGTCTTCCTTGAGCATCCTGATTCTCCAAATTTTTGAGCATAGAAGTCATGGTTTCAAGCCTTGAGTTGAGATACTTGTAGGCACAATCTATCTTGGTTGAGGTTTCGACTTGACCTTCGAGAGTTTGTTTAAACACCCCATTAAGATCCACATCTTGTGGCATGGAAAATCTATGTTGCCCTTGAGAAACCAAACCTCGTGCAAAACTTTGTGGAGGAATAAGAGGAGCATGGTTTCGAGGGGCACACCTTTGGTTGCCATTGAAGTGTTCAACAAAATGAACCGACCTTTTAGTAGCAATGAGAATCTTGTCTATAAGTGTAGATTGCATCTCAATCATGGTAAGTTGCTTGTCCATTTTTTTATGTAGAGCTTTAATCTCCACTCTACCTTGGTCTTCGTGCCTTCCACTTTATAGTGGAGACCTATAGTAGTCCTCTCCATTGTTCTCTTTGCTTTGGGTAAAATTCTCCACTAGTAGCTCTCCTTGTTCCACGGTGAGGTTTGTAAAACGCCCATTGCTAGCCGCATCTAAAGTCCATTTGTGATCTTGGTGAACTCCCCAATAGAAGATGCTAGGAATGGCTCCTTTCTTGAACCCATGATGGGGACAATCTCGAGTGTATCCCTTGAGTCTTCCCCACGCCTCATGAAAGGTCTCATGCATGCCTTGTTTGAAACTCAAGATGTCCTTCCTAGGTTGGACCGTTCTTTGTGTGGAGTAGAACTTGTTGAGGAAAATCTTCTTGCAATCATCCCAAGAGTTTACCAAGTGAGATGGCAATGTTCTCTCCCATTGGCTTACTTTTCCTCCAAGAGAAAACGGGAACAAGATGAGCTTGATGCTATCGTTGGGCACTCCTCCGGTTCTAAACGTGTCACACAACCTATCAAAGGAATCCAAGTGATCATAAGGGTTCTCCACTTTCGTCCCCAAGAACTTAGACTCTTGAATCAACCTAACCAAGCTTGCTTTGATCTCATAGGCCTTGGCTTCAATTGGAGGAGGGTGGATCCCATATCTCGATCCACGACAACAAGGAGTGTCAAAGCTTCCAACCGTTGGCTTGTCCCTTTGATCTTGGGTTGGACTTGATGCCAACACTTGAGGTCGTGGTATTTCCTGAAGATGTGGCATTTCTTGAGGTTTTGGAGCTTGAAAAATGTTCCTTTGGTAGTCCATCTCCGACACCTCAAGTGATCTTGTCTCTCCATCACTTTTCCTTTGGACTTGGTACCCTCTTTGATCGTCCATATCCAATACTTCAAGTGATCTTGTCTTGCCATTGCTCCTTTTTTCATTCGGTACCTTTGAAAGCACAAGAGAACTTGGGAAGACAAGTTAGTGACAATGTACAAGAGAAAATTTATCATCTCGATAAGATGCATGCTCTTAGTGATGTTCATTAACATAATGTAAATAAAAAGCTTGATCTCAAAAAGAATCTAAATCCTATTGACTAAACTAGAACCCCAAATTGGCAACGGCGCCAATTGATAAATATAATTTTATCCTACTCAAAAATCAATCCTAAATACACGTGTCATTGTAGTGTTTTAGGTGTCAATCCAATCTAGGGTCTAGTTCAATGCAACAAGAATACAAGACACTCTTTAATTCAAGCAAACAAAGTGGTTTTGGTTATTAAGCTAGTGAACTATTAATTAAAAGACAAGTGACAAGAGCTAAAGACGCTAAATGGTGAATAAAACAATGACAAAAGGCGAATTCAAGGATAAGGTAATTAAGATAAGGCAATCCAATGGCTAATTAATGATGTCCAATGCTTAATGAAGACTAATCCCTAGGCAAAGATCACTAATCTTAACTAATCATCTCTCAAGACATTAATTACTTTGATAATCACTAATCCAAGATAAAATCCTCATTTGTGAATCACTAATTAGCAAGCTTTAATTCTAAACATTCAAGACCAACCAAATAATCACTCTAGACAACTAATCTCTTAGGCTAGAAATGAATATCTCTTTATTAGTTCATCAAGACATTTCATCAAACACCTTATGTGCATGAAATGCTTTATGATCTAGATCCACTTTCTCAATCTAGATCTAGCTTTAAAACCACTAATCAAGAAGGAAAATCATATAATCTAATCCTATACATCATTAATCATCCATCAAATGACCCTAAATCTACCAAATCCTCAAATCCTAAAAGACTACTCACTAATCATGAAGAACACACCAAATCTTATGAAAGAGGTGATGTTAATCATGATTAGAGATTAGGAAGATGAAATATTAGAGAAAGAACACAAGAATTAAACTCAAACTTTCATAAATCAAAAGATCCTTGTGAAAAATCTCAAAAACCCTAAAAAGAGAGAGGTTTTTGTTCTTGAGAGAAAAAGATAAAAAGTAAGATAGATCTAAAAAATGGGTTTTAAAAATATTTAAAAGGTGTTTCTTGAGCGGTTCGGACCGGGTCAACCCGGGACAAACCGGGCATTGACCCGGCCGAAACTTGAATACGTCTTCAGTGAATCGGTCATAACTCCTGAACCTGACATCCGAATGATCTGAATCCAACTCCTGTAGACAGCTAACTCGTCCCTCTACAACTCTTATGAAAACTATTTAAGTTAATTCATATTGGAAGGCCTTGAGTTTGCCGGTTCTTTGGACAGTATCATCTTCTCTCGGACAGACGGACATACCTTCAGTAAATCCGTCTTATATCCTAATCCATGCGTCCAAATAACCCGATTCAAACTCCTGTGTAAAGCTGATTCACTCCTGTACAACTTCTATAAAGGACGTTGAAGCTGAATCTGATTGTAAGGTCCCCGCCTAGCAACA
The DNA here is from genome assembly GCA_002933935.1 of Eutrema yunnanense. Classification (NCBI taxonomy): domain Eukaryota; kingdom Viridiplantae; phylum Streptophyta; class Magnoliopsida; order Brassicales; family Brassicaceae; genus Eutrema; species Eutrema yunnanense. The sequence goes on along the minus strand of PKML01029432.1, from coordinate 15,090 downwards.
TCTTTGAGACACTTTGGACGAGCTCGGCTGGTTCGGGTGAAAGTTTGGCACCGGCTGGGTGTACCTGGGATGAAGTGTACTGTATGTTGATACCGGGCCACTTGGAGACAGTACACATGGCCGGTAAACTCCCTGCCTGAAGGGAAATTCCATACCGGCTGAGGGAGATTTCTTGTGCCAGGCCGGTATCAGAGACTGGTCTCGCGGTCAGACGGAGACTCCTTAACAAATCGGCCATAACTCTCGAACCACATATCCAAATCGCCTGATTCAACTTCCCCTGGACAGATAACGCACTCCTCTACAACATTAATCCGGAACGGAGGGCCTTCGTCTAGACACATCTTTCCGGCGTCTCGGATGGACTTTGTACTCCACTTAGGTCCAACTCTCCAAATACGTCTAAATGCCTCCAATTACCTAGGAAATACTCCAAAACATGCAAGAATGCACTAGACCTAGTGAAAATGCCCTAATCTCTAAATGAGACCTAAATACAAGACAAGACCATGATTATGCATGTAATCTACACAAAACTATAAATGAAATGCATGCTAAAACATGCAATATATGAGTATATCACAAACCATCAACAATTTGCACATGAATCATCAATTTCAAGCATAGAGAAACCATCCCCAAGGTATTTGTACAAGTGAAAAGCAACATCAAACCATATTCAAGCAATATTTTCTTTAGAACAAAACTATGGTTTTTCTAAAATTTAATTGATGAATACCTTGGGGGATTGGGATTAAATGCTTGGAATGATGATAAATCCAAAAAGAGCAATGAAAATCGAGACTGTAAGGCTTGGAATCACGAAATTTGGTTGAGAATAGAGGAGGATGTGATGGAGATGCTCTCAAAATCGCGAAAATGGGTTGAGAAATCAGAGGGTTTATCTCGTGGAAGAAGAAGAGAAAGAAGAGACTTACCCGGGTCGGGTCGGATCTTACCTGTGCAGGAACCGGGTTGGTTTACGAATTTCAAAAATCAGGTCAATACCGACTTATCTCATCGGTATTGACAGATTTTTCAAAATTTCCCGTTGAATACCGAGGTCACTCCTCGGTACAACAGATCGGTGCTAAGGAATTTTCCTTCTGTTTCCATACTGGCGTGTTGTACCGATTTGTGACGTCGGTATTGGTCCCTTGGCACGTCGATACCGATGTATGTGATCGGTATTGAGCATCGGTATCTCTATACCGATGTCACTCGTCGATATTTGACGTCAGTATTGCTCAGTGACGTCGGTATTGGTGCTCGGTATTGGACGTGGATCTTGGAACACCTATGCACACTTAACAAAAACATCAAAAGTCCTAGTAAAGATAGAAAAAGAGATAAATTAAAGCTATATACAAGGATAAACTTGGGGTGTCTCCCAAGAGCACTTTGTTTTACGTCACTAAGTTCGACGTTGGTTACCGCATTCAAGCGAGGGGAACATCATCGAGAGGAATCGAGCCTCCCTCTTCAATATTTTCCTTAGCACGGTATGGTTTGAGTCTTTGGCCGTTTGCAATGAATTCTTGGCCATTCTTGTTCACAAGTACCACGGCCCCATATGGCCTCACTTCCTTGATCTCAAATGGTCCGGACCATCTTGACTTGAGCTTCCCGGGAAAAACCTTCAACCGGGAGTTGAACAATAGCACTAAATCTCCGACTTTGAAGTCCTTACGCAAGATCTTCTTGTCATGGAACGCTTTGGTCCGTTCTTTGTAGATCCTCGAGCTCTCATAGGCCTCTAGCCTAATCTCGTCTAACTCTTGGAGTTGAATCAATCGCCTCTCTTGTGCGGTCTTTAGATCGAAGTTGAGAAGTTTCACCGCCCAGAAGGCCTTGTATTCTAACTCAACCGGCAAGTGACAGGCTTTCCCAAACAGAAGGTTGAACGGAGTAGTCCCTATCGGTGTTTTGAAAGCGGTTCGATAGGTCCACAATACGTCATCAAGCTTCATAGACCAATCTTTTCTTGAGCTCCCAACGGTCTTCTCAAGTATCGCCTTGATTTGCCGGTTAGAAACCTCCACTTGGCCACTCGCTTGAGGATGGTATGGCGTGGCCACCTTGTGCTTCACTCCGTGTTTCCTAAGCAAGCTTTCGAAGACTTTGTTGATGAAGTGCGAACCTCCATTACTTATCACAACCCGTGGTACACCAAATCTAGGGAAGATTATTGACTTAAACATCTTGAGAACCACTTTTGCATCGTTTTTGGGACTCTAAATCGCCTCTACCAATTTGGAGACATAGTCAATCGCCACTAGAATGTATTGGTTTCCATAAGAGGAAGAGAATGGTCCCATGAAGTCTATTCCCCATACGTCAAAGAGTTATACTTCAAGAATCGGGTTTTGAGGCATCTCATCTCTTCTACTAATGTTTCCCTTTCTTTAGCAAGCGTCACAAGCGGAAACAAAAGCATGTGCATCCTTGAATAGGCTCGGCCACCAAAAACCCGATTGGAGAACTCTTGTAGCCGTCTTGTACGAAGCAAAGTGTCCACCATAGGCCGACTCATGACAATGGAATAAGACCCCTTGGACCTCTTCTTCCGCCACACATTTTCGATACAAACCATCCGAACACAACTTGTACAAGAATGGCTCATCCCAATAGTACCTTGTGACGTCATGAAATTTTTTTTTCTTCTATACCCATCCAAGTTTGGAGGCTCTTTCCCACAAACCAAATAGTTCACCAAATCCGCGAACCATGGTAGCTTCTCATCTTGCAAACCGCTAGCACTCTCAAGACCTCTCACGTCCTCTACTCCTTTTTTCAAGACGCTCACCACCATAAGACTCTCATCGGGGAGCTTGTCTTCTATTGGACCTAGGTCCTCAATCCTCAACCTTGATAGGTAATCCGCGACCCCGTTCTCAATACCTTTCTTGTCCACAATCTCCATGTCAAACTCTTGCAAGAGTAGGATCCAACGGAGAAGTCTCGGCTTGGTGTTTTTCTTAGCATGTATGTACCCCAAAGCCGCATGATCCGTGTAGACTATGATCTTCGAGCCCACTACGTATGACCGGAACTTCTCCATGGCAAAAACCACCGCCAACAATTCCTTCTCAGTGGTAGCATATCTTGCTTAAGTGTCATCTAAAGTCCTACTTGCGTAGTAGATGATGTTGGTCTTCTTGTCCTTCATTTGGCCTAAGACGGCTCCAACCGCGAAGTCACTCGCATCACACATGATCTCGAAAGGAAGATCCCAATCCGGGGCTTGGACAATAGGAGCACTAACCAACGCTTTCTTTATCTCCAAGAACGCCTCAACACACTCCTCATCAAGGTTGAACTCAACATCCTTGCAAAGTAGCCTAGTGAGAGGCCTTGTGATCCTTGAGAAGTCTTTGATGAAACGGCGATAGAATTCCGCATGACCCAAAAAGCTTCGGACATCCTTGATAAATAAATTTTTTTCCTACTTAAGAATCAATCCTAAATACACATGTCATTGTAGTGTTTTAGGTGTCAATCCAATCTAGGGTCTAGTTCAATGCAACGAGAATACAAGACACTCTTTAATTCAAGCAAACAAAGTGGTTTTGGTGATTAAGCTAGTGAACTATCAATTAAAAGACAAGTGACAAGAGTTAAAGACACTAAACGGTGAATAAAACAATGATAAAAGGCGAATTCAAGGATAAGGTAATTGAGATAGGGCAATCCAATTGCTAATTAATGATGTCCAATGCTTAATGAAGACTAATCCCTAGGCAAATATCACTAATCTTAACTAATCTTCTCTCAAGGCATTAATTACTTTGCTAATTACTAATTCAAGATCAAATTCTCATTTGTCAATCACTAATTAGCAAGCTTTAAGTCTATCATTCAAGATCAACCAAATAATCACTCTAGACAACTAATCCCTTAGGCTAGAAATAAATATCTATTGATTAGTTCATCAAGGCATTTCATCAAACACTTTGTGTGCATGAAATGCCTTTTGATCTAAATCCACTTTCTCAAGCTAGATCTAGCTTTAAAACCACTAATCAAGAAGGTAAATCATATAATCTAATCCTACACATCATTAATCATCCATCAAATTACCCTAAATCTACCAAATCCTCAAATCCTAAAAGACTACTCACTAGTCATGAAGAACACACCAAATCTTGTGAAAGAGGTGATGTTAATCATGATTAGGGAATAGGAAAGTGAAAGATTAGAGAAAGATGAAAAGATATAAACTCCAACTTGGATAAATCAAAGAGATCTTTGGGAAAAATGCCAAAAACCATAAAAATACAAATCTTTGTTCTAGAGAGAAAAGAGAGAGAAAAAAATGGAAAAAGGGATAAAAAGTGAGATAGATCTAAAAATCATATCTCTAAAATATAAAAAGGTGTTTGCTGAGTTGGGTCGGACCCGGGTCAACCCGGGACAAACCGGGTATTGACCCGGCCGAAACTTGGATATGTTTTTAGTGAATCGGTCATAACTCCTTAACCTGACATCTGAATAACCTGAATCCAACTCCTGTAGAAAGCTAACTCGTCCCTCTACAACTCTTATGAAGGCAATCGTTTTTCGGGTTCTTTGGACGGGGTCGTCTTCTCTCGGCCAGACGGACATACCTTCAGTAAATCCGTTTTATCTACCTATCCATACGTCCACATAACCCGATTTAAACTCCTGTGTAAAGCTGATTCACTTCACTACAACTTCTAAGAAGGCAGTTGAAGCTGAATAGGATTATAATGTCCCCGTCTAGCCACATATTTGAGACACTTAGGACGATGTCGTCTTCTTTCGTCCAGACGGACATACCTTCAGTAAATCCGTCCTATCTCCCTCTACATAAGTCCAAATAACCCGATTAAAACTCCTATATAAAGATGATTCACTCCTCTACAATTTCTATGAAGGCAGTGAAAGCTGAATCGGATTTCAAAGTCCCCGTCTAGCCACATCTTGTAGACACTTTGGATGAGCTCGGCTGGTTCGGGTGAGAGATGTCCAACACCAAAGTCACACATCGGTGTTGGACCTCGGTGCTAAGTTTTTTGTGCTCCTGGTCACTTCAGAGAGGCAATACCGAGCTGTTACACCAATGTGTGACATCGGTGTATTCCCCTGAGGCTTTAATGCCGATGTCACACATCGGTGTTGAATAAACTGCCTCGGCCAGACAGACATGTCTTCAGTACAATGGCTATATCTTCCAAACCAGAAATGAAAATCCCCTGATTCTAATTTCAGTGGCTAGCTAACTCACGCATCTACAGCTTTTATAAAGGTCATTTAAGCTGATTCATATCGGAGGGTCTCAGTACAGCCACATCTTTCCGGTGTATCGGATGGACCTTGCACTCTACTTTGGTCCAACTCTCCAAATATGCCCAAATTGCCTCCAATCACCTAGAAAGTACTCCAAAAATGCAAGAACTCACTAGACCTAATGCAATATGTCCTAATCTCTAAATGAGACCTAAATACAAGACAAAACCATGATTATGCATGTAAATGACACAAAAGTCTAAGTGAGATGCATGCTAAAACATGCAATATATGAGTATATCAATTCTCCCAAACTTAAACATTTGCTTGTCCTTAAGCAAACAAGAATAAAGAAATGGAGAAGAATAAAAATGGGAGCTCAAATCAAAAAGTGCCATAAAAAGAATTCAACTCAATGTCCAAGTTACTAGCTCTAAGATGCGATCAAACAAGTCTACTAAAAAAGAGCTAGCCATATCTTTTCCTAAACGAATCAAATTCAAGCCTTAACCTACACAAGCATTAATATCATCCAATCCTTTAACATTCATTAATTGTTTCATGTGAATCATGCTCATGCAAGGCAAGTAAATCCATTTGGCTAGGGTGAAGGTCTTGAGATAAAGATGATCTCAAATGTATGGGATTATTCCAATGCAAGGGATTCTCTCAATGAATGAGCAAGCTTTAGCAAAATGCTAAGAGTAAAACGCAATCTATGCATACAAGGATAGACTCACATCTACCCAATGCCCAAATCGTCTCTAACCCAAGCATATCAACCCATGAATTCTTCATCCTAAGCTACCATTTTCTCACTTTGCCTTTTTGCCTTCATGTCCCATGCGTGAACTCCTTCTTCCACTTCATCCTTTCTCACTTGGGGAATTTGTTATTCTCCATTGAATCTTGTGGTCTCGTGCTTCTTTTTGTTGTTTCTTTAGCTCTTCTTTTTTTTTTCTTTGCCTTGCCTCATCATTTACCAATTGATGCTTTAGCCAATTTTTGGTTTTTTCCTTTGTTTCTATGAGACTATAACTATCACTAAGAGCTATTCTTGATAACTTGCACTAACCACATCACAATATTACATTCCCCTTTCACCTTCACTTTCTTCTTTTGAACTCACTTCCTTCTTATTCACAATCCCATTAGTCACACAATTTCGTTCACAATCAAGCCCGAAACTTCCCTTTCCCACAAGCCTAGCCTAGTCTATCCTTTGATGTTCGGCTAGATCTACATGCAAACCTATCCTTGTCGCCGTAAACTCAACACTTTTTTGTCAAACTTACTCGAAAAATTAGGCCTCACATACGCACACTAAAGATTTTGGCTTGAAAGGAGGGTAGGTTAAAGGTATGGTAAATCGTTCCAATGATGGAAATCAGCTACTTGGACTAGCAAAATAGTGGTGAAAAGGATAAGAGAGCCCAAGTATGTATTTGGTAACCATGAATTCACTATGCAATGCACAAGCATGATAATCTCAATGTCAAAATTTTGGTTTTCACTTAGGTAGGATTGAAATCAAATCAAAACTTGCTTTAGCTAAGACCCTAGTAATGAAACGCAAGATCGAAACATGGTTCATCCTTGATTTCAACACGAGATGAAAAGCATCAAACAACAAGCAACAAGAACATTGAATCAAGCTCTAAAAATGATACTTACAAGGATAATTCTATCATTGCTCCTAATGCTCATGCAAAGCTACCTAAAATGCTATGCATCTAGACTCAATCCTATATGGAATGCACATTATTCAAAAAAATTCAAATTTATTGGAAATGCATGATATGCATGAGACTCAAGATGCAAAAGGCAAAATAAGATCACCAAAAACAAAGTTAATTAACACTCAAACCCTCCCCCAAACTTAAATTACACAGTCCCTTGTGTAACAGAAGCTTAAGAGAGAGCTAAACAATGCATGAAAGAAAGAAAGAAGATATGATTCTAAATGCTATCTACAAAGTTTGGAGTATTACCTTGGAAATGAATGGAGGGAACGAGAGTGATCACCTCAATCCTTCACACCTTTGTCCTTAAGTTCATGACCATTAGACCATCAAGAACCTATTCACACTAAGAAAACCCATCAAAAAGAACAAGAAAACATAAAAAGACATAAAAACGAAAGTATGTACAATGATAACCTTGGGGTGTCACTAAGTTTGTTTAAAGTCACTAAGTTTGACTTTGGTTACCCTTTTAGGCGGGTAAGAGGGGAGTGTGAGCACTCCATGGTGGATCTTTGAGCTCGAGTTGAGCACCTTGCTCATTACTGATATATCATGGTTTTTACCCTTTTTAGGCCATGATATAAGTCCGTTTTATAGAGTCTTTCTGCTATTTCGTAGTGTTTTAGTGTCTTTTACAGGTCTTAGCACGCTTGGAGCATAATTGGAAATATTGGAGCTTTCTGGAGCAGTTTGGAGCAAAGCAGAAGTTTGTGTTGCTGAGTACCCGATTTCACGTCAAGCATCGATCGATACCCCCTTGGTATCGATCGACACTCATCACAGCAGACAAGACCCACGACTTTAATGAAGAGTTGAAGAATTGCAACTTGGTCCAGAAGTCTTTAATATTTGCAAGAAGCCCCAAAACGTGATTTAGGTTATTTATAGGGATTTTACAGCCACTTTGTAGGCTATGCTTTATTTTACTTTGGTTTGAGAGAGAGCTTTGTGAGGAAGACAAGTCTGAAACTCCCTTCGTCAGAGAGAAGATTTGGAACCCTCTTGTTACTCTTTTTGTTTTATTTGATGATTTATTCAAACATGTTGATTGTTTCATTCTCCGTGTCTGAGTAGATCCACTTTAGGTTCAGGGTTCTCATAAGGGTTTTCTCTAAATGCTAGGTTGATTAATTTATTAGGATTCACCATCTGAATTAGTTTTTCGCTTAGGTTGTGTTCAAAGCTAATTCTAGGTTGACGAATATGGAACTTAGATCTTAGGATAATTGATTAGGCACGACAGTGCGATTAATTACCTCATAGAACCTTAGGTGAGCAAATTGATTATTCACAAAGAGATTTGGTTTAATTGATTTGTGAACATATCAAACCTTATATTAAAGCTGATTTAGACTTTAGGATTCGCAAAGAGATTTGGAATTCCTAGGATTTAGATTTAAATAGTTTTCGCAACGACATTTGGCTAATTATACCTTAGTGATTTGAGTTCAAGAACTGCGCTAAATCTGAATCATGTTAGTTAGTTTATCTGCATTCATTGATTTCCTGAGAAATACGCTGAGCCTATCTTTCTCCAATTGAATTACAACTCTTTTAATTTCTGCGCTGCTTTCAATTACATCTTTTGGCTTGGCTTAATTCGATACTATATAATCTATTGTGTGATTTCTCTGAGTCCTTGTGTTCGACCCCTGATATACTGCAGCAACTGCTTTAGTACTGTTTAGGGTATTAATTTGAGCATATCAATTACCTCTTCAAGACCGGCTTTCCCTTTTTCCTTGAGCTCGAGTGTGAGAATCGCCTTGACCGAGGCAAAGGGTTTGGATCGGCCTTTGCATTTGATCTTGTACTCAATCACTCCATCGTTGTGCTTCCATGGAGTGAGAGTCATCATAGAAGGTTGGCTTGGCTCGGACCTATACCCATCAAGCTTGCTTGGTTCATTCTTAGCAAAGGCAAAAGGGTGATGCGTGTCTTGTTTCTTCATTTTGGCTTTAGTGCCTTCACTCTTCTCTTGCTTCTTTTTAGTCTCACTCATGTCCTTCATTGTGGTGGGAGGAGGAGATTCCAAGCTAGCTCTATCAATTTCCAAAGTTTCATCACCATTACCATAACCAAAAGCTTTTTCTCCACAAGATCCCTTCTTCTCAAAACTAGCATTTGGGGGTGAAACCACATCCATTGTTGCAAAACTACCCACATGCTCAACTCTTGGAGCTTTAACCTCATCATCCTTGTAAACCATCACCTCTTTAGCATCGACCTTAGAACCGTAGAGAAGGTTAGAGATCTCATCAATTGCCTTTTCATGCTCATCAATACCACGGCTTGTTTCTCAATCTTCTCCTTGCTAGCAACCATCGATTCTTTGTATTGAGAGCCGTGGAGGACTTCCTAAATCTCTATTAGAGACTCCTCATCCTCATCAATCAAATGCTCCTCCACTTGTCTCTCATTACTTTTTCCTTCGAGATTCTCCATGGGTTTACTAGAAAGGGAACGTCCTTGAGTATTTTGATGATCTAAATGCATGATCCTAGAAGATAGGGCTTTAAATTTTTGGTGTAGATCATCATAAGAACAATCAACCTTGTCATGAATCTCGGCCACCATCTTATTCAACTCATTCGCTCTATTAGCTTGACCGATTAGGAGTTGTTGAAGCATGCCTTTCATTTCAAGGTCTTGTTGTGTACCCAAATCCACATTATCCTCCTCAAACCGTGTAGTGGCATCAAAATCCCCATCAAAGTGAACGGATTTTAGAGAGCCATTGATGAGCTTGTCTATCAATGTGGATCGCTTGTCCACTCTTTTGTTTAGAGCCTGCATTTCCTTAGTTCTCCTTTGCTCCTCATTATCACTCGCGGTCCTTGTAGCCCGAGCATACTCATCACCATAACTCTCTTCGCTTTGGGCAAAGTTCTCCACTAGTAGCTCTCCTTGTTCCACGGTGAGGTTTGTAAAACGCCCATTGCTAGCCCCATCCAAGATCCATTTGTGCTCTTGATCAATTCCCAAATAGAAGATACTAAGGATGGCTTCCTTCTTGAACCCGTGATGGGGACTGCAAGGACCGCATTTTATTTTTTTTTATTTTTTTTTGCATATAATTAAACAATAATAATAATAATACATTAATTATTACACATTAAACAGTACAACACAGGTACTACAGCTTACACAAGCTAACGGTTATAACAACAACAACAACTGGTATCGATCGATACTCCCCTAGTGTCGATCGATACCCAAACAACAGAAGCAAACCCCGGGTCCTAATCATCCCCTCTTCACCGCCTTGATTCCACGATCACGCCTTATCTTTACCTGCATCGACAAAAGTGATGCATCAACATTTGGCTAACCAAATGCTGAGTGAGATTGATCATCCCAACAACAGGCTACCAATAAGCACAATCAACAATTACCAAGAATTAATTCACAACAATTAAAACTTTCAGCACAAAGCCACAACCGGTATCGATCGATACCCCCATAGTGTCGATCGATGCCCAAACAACACACAATTCCCGACAAGGGACTGGTATCGATCGATTCCCAAAACCACACCTGGTATCGATCGATACAACCACACAACACGAGACCACCGCCAATGGTCTGGTATCGATCGATACCCACCTGGTATCGGTCGATACTCACGAGACCTAACACAGGAATCGCCATACAAGCCACAAAAGCATCAACCAAGCTTTAACAAGGCACCACGCAAGCTCACTTGCTAACCTTTGGTCACAACTCACCTTAAACACGAAGGATCGAGCTCTAAAACGACTCCCCGAGCTCAAGAAGATCTCCCTCTCTTCTCACAAGCTCTCGCCAACACAAAGCTCGTCCAACCTCTCCTTAGAGCTTCTCCCAAGCTCAAACTCTCTTGATCTCGCAAGATCCAAGCTTCGGCAAGCTTTTCTTCTCTCTCTCTCTCTCCTTCTCTCTCTCTCTCTCGCTCTTTCTTTCTCTACCGCGACCAACCTTGGTCTTATCCTCCAAGGATACGCTTTTATACTCGAAAGAAGATAAGAGAAGAAGAAAACCAAGAGAAAAACCCGGCTTGTGTCGATCGATACAGGCCGGTATCGATCGATACCACCCCCGGGACAAACCTGAATTAATTATTTTCCCTCAATAATCAATTCTTCCGGAACACGGGCGCTACAGGGACAATCTCGAGTATAGCCCTTAAGTCTTCTCCATGCCTTATGGAAGCTTTCATCCATGCTTTGCTTGAAATTCGAGATGTCCCTTCTAGTTTGGACCGTTCTTTGTGTGGAGTAGAACTTGTTGAGGAAAATCTCCATGCAATAATCCCAAGAATTTACCAAGTGAGATGGCAAAGTTTTCTCCCATTGGCTTGCTTTTCCTCCAAGAGAAAACGGAAACAAGATGAGCTTGATGCTATCATGGGGCACTCCTCCTGTTCGAAACGTGTCACACAACCTCTCAAAGGAATCCAAGTGATCATAAGGGTTCTCCACTTTCATCCCCAAGAACCTAAACACTTGAATCAACCTAACCAAGCTTGCTTTGATCTCATAGGCCTTGGCTTCAGTTAGAGGAAGGTGGATCCCATATCTCGATCCACGACAACGAGGAGTGTCAAAGCTTCCAACTGTTGGCTTCTCCTTTGGAACTTAGATCGAATTTGATGCCTATTCTTGAGGTTGTGGGGCTTGAAGAATGTTCCTTGGGTAGTCCATCTCCAACACCTCAAGTGACCTTGTCTCTCCATCACTTTTCCTTTGGACTTGGTACCCTCTTTGATCGTCCGTATCCAATACTTCAAGTGATCTTGTCTATCCATTGCTCCTTTTTTTTGATTTGGTATCTTTGAAAGCACAAGAGAACTAAGGAAGACAAGTTAGTGACAATGTACAAGAGAAAATTCATCATCTCGATGCGATGCATGCTCTAAGTGATGTGCATTAACATAATGTAAATAAAAGCTTGATTTCAAAAAGAATCTAAATACTATTGACTAAACTAGAACCCCAAATTGGCAACTGCGCCAATTGATAAATAGAATTTTATCCTACTTAAGAATCAATCCTAAATACACATGTCATTGTAGTGTTTTAGGTGTCAATCCAATCTAGGGTCTAGTTCTATGCAACGAGAATACAATACACTCTTTAAATCAAGCAAACAAAGTGGTTTTGGTGATTAAGCTAGTGAACTATCAATTAAAAGACAAGTGACAAGAGCTAAAGACACTAAACGGTGAATAAAACAATGATAAAAGGCGAATTCAATGATAAAGTAATTGAGATAGGGCAATTCAATGGCTAATTAATGATGTGCAATGCTTAATGAAGACTAATCCCTAGGCAAAGATCACTAATCTTAACTAATCCTCTCTCAAGGCATTAATTACTTTGTTAATTACTAATTCAAGATCAAATTCTCATTTGTGAATCACTAATTAGCAAGCTTTAAGTCTATCATTCAAGATCAACCAAATAATCACTCTAGACAACTAATCCCTTAGGCTAGAAATGAATATCTCTTGATTAGTTCATAAAGACATTTCATCAAACGCCTTGTGTGCATGAAATGCCTTTTGATCTAAATCCACTTTCTCAAGGTAGATCTAGCTTTAAAACCACTAATCAAGAAGGGAAATCATATAATCTAATCCTAGACATCATTAATCATCCATCAAATTACCCTAAATCTACCAAATCCTCAAATCCTAAAAGACTACTCACTAGTCATGAAGAACACACCAAATCTTGTGAAAGAGGTGATGTTAATCATGATTAGGGAATAGGAAAGTGAAAGATTAAAGAAAGATGAAAAGATATAAACTCCAACTTGCATAAATCAAAGAGATATTTGGGAAAAATGCCAATAACCCTAAAAAGACAAGTCTTTGTTCTAGAGAGAAATAAAATGGAAAAAGAGATAAAAAGTGAGATAGATCTAAAAATCAGATCTAAAAATCAGATCTCTAAAATATAAAAAGATGTTTGCTGTGTTGGGTCGGACCCGGGTCAACCCGGGATAAACCGGGTATTGACCCGGCCGAAATTTGGATACGTCTTCAGTGAATCGGTCATAACTCCTGAACCTGACATCTGAAAGACCTGTATCCAACTTCTGTAGACAGATAACTTGTCCCTCTACAACTCTTAAAAAGACCGATTGAACTGATTCATAACGGAAGGCCTTCGTTTTGCCGGTTCTTTGGACGGTATCGTCTTCTCTCGGCCAGACGGACATACCTTCAGTAAATCCGTTTTATCTCCCTATCCATAGGTCCAAATAACCCGATTAAAACTCCTGTGTAAAGCTGATTCACTCCTCTACAACGTTTAAGAAGGTAGTGGAGAGATTGTAAGGTCCCCGTCTAGCCACATCTTTGAGACACTTTGGACGAGCTCGGCTAGTTCGGGTGAGAGATGTCCAACACCGAAGTCACACATCGGTGTTGGACCTCGGTGCTAGGGTTTTTTTGCTCCTGGTCACTTCAGAGAGGCAATACCGAGCTGTTACACCGATGTTTGACATCGGTGTATTCCCTTGAGGCTTCAATACCGATGTCACACATCGGTGTTGAATAAACTGCCTCGTCGAGGACATGTCTTCAGTAAAACGGCCATATCTTCCAACCCACAAGCCCAAATCCCTGATTCCAATTCCAGTGGCTATCTAACTCACTCCTCTACATCTTTTATGCAGATCGTCCAAGCTGATTCATATCGGAGTGTCTCAGTCCAGCCACATCTTTCCGTTGTATCGGATGGACCTTGCACTCTACTTTGGTCCAACTCTTCAAATATGCCCAAATTGCCTCCAATCACCTAGAAAGTACTCCAAAACATGCAAGAACTCACTAGTCCTAATGCAATATGTCCTAATCTCTAAATGAGACCTAAATACAAGACAAAACCATGATTATGCATGTAAATGACACAAAACTCTAAGTGAGATGCATGCTAAAACATGCAATATATGAGTATATCAATCCTTAACCGTCCTTGATGGCTCCAAGCAAACCATGACCTCTATCTTAGCTTTGTCTACCTCAATCCCCTTCTCGAAGATCTTATGCCCAAGCACAATGCCTTCACGTACAATGAAATGGTACTTCTCCCAATTGAGTAACAAGTTTGCCTCTTCACATCGTTGCAAGACCCTACAAAGATTAGACAATAAACACAAAACGAAAACCCATAAACGGAGAAGTCCTCCATAAAGACTTCTACCATGTATTCAATAAGATAAGAGAAAATGGACATCATGCAACGTTGGAATATCGCAGGTGCATTACACAACCCAAATGGCATCCTTCGATATGCGAAGGTGCCATAAGGGCATGTGAAAGTCGTTTTCTCTTGGTCATTCGGGTGTATGGGAATTTGAAAGAAACCTGAATAACCGTCTAGAAAGCAATAAAATGGATGATTAGCTAGACGTTCAAGCATTTGATCTATGAAAGGTAACGGAAAGTGATCTTTACGAGTGGATGAATTTAGCTTCCTATAGTCAATGCACATTCTATGCCCGGTTATCGTCCTAGTAGGTATCATTTCATCCTTTTCATTTTTAACAACCGTTATCCCCCCTTTCTTAGGCACACAATGAACCGGTAAGACCCAAGTACTATCCGATATTGGGTAGATAATACCAGCATCAAGGAGCTTAAGAATCTCTGTCTTTACAACTTCCTTCAAATTAGGATTCAACCTTCTTTGATGTTCAGTAGAAGTCCTTGATTCATCTTCTAGATGGATTCTATGTGTGCATAAAGTAGAAGAAATACCCTTGATGTCATCCAAAGAATAACCAATGGCTTTCCTATACTTCCTAAGTTCAACTAAAAGGGAGGATAGTTCATTCTCATTCAAACTATCATTTATAATAACCGGGTATGACTCGTTTGGACCTAGGAAAGCGTACCTTAGCCCAACGGGAAGTTGCTTTAGGTCCACCTTAGGGGCTTTGAGTTCGCTCCAAACTAGTCTTACCCTTGCTAGTTTCTCCCACGACCAAGGCAAAGCTCTCTTGAACCGTACCCGTGCTTGACCCAACTTCAACCCTTGTCACTTGGTTACTGATATGCTCAATTTAATACCCTAAAAAGTACTAAAGCAGTTGCTGCAGTAAATCA